>JAHFWG010000070.1:309820-321766 GCA_020233015.1 Callinectes sapidus | reverse complement strand
TCTCTCTCTCTCTCTCTCTCCCTACCCACAATGCCACACACCTCCGTCCACACACCTACTTATAAACCCCCCCACCTACTTATAAAAATGCACACACACACACACACACACACACACACACACACACACACACACACTTTACCATAATTCCAACAAGAGATATCAGTTTCCTTACACTAAATCTGAAAATAACAACAGATTTACTTTCCCATCAAATTAACAAAGATATAACATTATTTACTGCCTTATGACAAAACTAAACCCTTATTTACCTATTATGAACACTGCACTGCCTTAAAACACCCAAAAACTTCCTTATTTTATCTACAAAAGTCACAATACAACTTCCTTCCTTCAGTGGCCAATGTTACGAGGAAAAGTGCCAATTAATTTTAAGTTTGGGTCACGGCAGGACTAATAACTAATAAATAATAAATAATAATGATATATAAGTCCTTTGCGTCACAGTAACTATCATTAACAAGGCCTGCCGTACTGGTGCTGGTGTAATAATCTGCCTCACTCACATTAAGGTGCTGCTACACTACACATTCAATTAAACTTGGCCCTTATCAACGTGTTTTTTAAGTCTGTATGTGTGTTTGTCTTTTGATGAATTTCTGGTGTTAATATTGTCTTTTTGTCTTATTATTACTTTGTTTCCACCACTACTACTACTATTACTACCACTATACTTTCCCATCTACTATTACTACTACTACTACTACTTGCACCAATAAAGACAATAACAATACAATAAATAATTTACCCACAATATAAATGAACACAAAACTAAAATCACTCATTAGTTTAACCATTTAATGCACAAAAGGACACTAATTAAGCAAGCGTAAGATGAGTGTGGGTAGAAATATAGGGAACTGCCACTGTCACATAGAATAAAGTGGAGATTAGTAAAAGATTGGAAACTTAAGTCTATTTGAGTTTCTAATTAGACGAGGAATGAAATATAGAATCCTTTTTAATCTTGCCATTCTTCTACCTCTCCCTCTCTCTCTCTCTCTCTCTCTCTCTCTCTCTCTCTCTCTCTACTGTGCACTTTGGTAATGTAGTTTTAGTGGTTTATTGTATGTTAAGTGTTGAGTCAGTCTATTTGTGTTATTGTATTGTTAGTTAGTTAGTTTGTGTGTTATTTCTGTATTTCTCAGTTTTTTCTTATCTTTTCTATTATTTCTCTCTTTATTTTGTAACCTCTATTCTTATTTCTCTCTAATTTATCTGTATTTTCCCTCTTTCTATCATCTATTATGTTCTTATCCTTATTCTTCCTAATTTTCATCTATTTCTCATCTATTTCTCTATTCTTGTTATGTTTTCTCTCTCTTTCTCTCTCACTTCCTTATTCTATCCTTTCCACTCTCTCTCTCTCTCTTTCTTTCTTAACACAGTAGTAAAGTATTAAGTTACATTAAGGGACCATACATAGTCAATTCACAATAGTTTTAAGTACTGTTTACCTCTACTACTACTACTATTATTATTACTATTTCTGTCTTGTCAACATCACTCCTTTTCAACCTGCCCCTGTGTTGCGTGTTACTGTGTGCGTGTGTGTGCGTGTGTGTGTGTGCGCGTGTTAGAAAGGGGGGTGGGTGGGGGGGGGTGAACAAATCTATGGTAATGATGTAGATGCACTGATGTAGAGAAATTGTCCTTTTTATTTAACATTTTCTATTTAAGGAGTTATTTGAAACATTTTTGCTCATCACCTCTGCTACTTTTCGAAGGTTCTTGTTGAAGTGACGCGGGTTTTTAAGGGTGTTTTTTAGTGGTTCCAGTGACAGATTAACTTAAAAACACTAGAAAAACACTTTAAAACCCAGCTAGTAAATTCTATAGCCTTGAAAAACAGTTATGAAGTGATGTGGGGTTTTTAAGGGTGTTTTTATGGTTGTAGTGACAGATTAACATGATTTTCACACTATTAACAGGAGAAACACTCTTAAAAACACTACTAGTCATCTGTGTAGCCTTCAAAAATAGCTGTAGTGAGAGAGCAAAGTGTTTCAGAATGTTAGATGTGATTTTTTTTGGTTTTCTGGCCGGTGATGACAAGTTAAGCACAATTCAAAGTGTTCTGCAAAATATTAGTGTGTCGTTTGTACTTATGCTTTTCCTGAGGCTCGGCACGGATGCACAAATTTTGATGTTCTTAAGTTACGAAGCGATTTTATATATGTGTGTGTGTGTGTGTGTACGTGTGTGTGTGTGTGTGTGTGTGTGTGTGTGTGTGTGTGTGTGTGTGTGTGAGATATGTATTCTATTTCAAGCATTTATTGTAGAGTTTAATTATTCGCTTATTTTGTCTTGTATCTCGATTTGAAATACACATTGGATTATATTGCTGTTTTTTGCTGTCCTCTCTTGTGTGTGTGTGTGTGTGTGTGTCCTCCTAATAATAATAAAACTGAATCAATAAAAACATAATATGAGCTACAAAAAATATATAGATTTGTATTCTAACCAAAAAATAACTGTAACAAGACAAAAAATGATAATAATAATAAAAAAAATTATCATAATAATCAATGAATCAAACAATAATGATAATAATAATATAAAACATCCATCACTAAATAAAACTCAGAAAATACACATCTAAATATCCTTTAAAAAAACCAACAACCAAAAAAAACAATAAAAACATAAGTAAAAAGAAAAAAAGGTGAAAGAAAGAGAAAGGATGAAAGAAAGTAAGAAAAAGGAAGTGAAAAAAAATAAAGAAAGGTTAAAGTAAGTAAGAAAAGTGGATAAGAAGAGAAAGGGTGAAAGAAAGTAAGAGAAAGGAGTAAAATAAAATAAAAGAGTGAAAGTAAGTAAGAAAAGTGGAAAGGAAGAGGAGGAGAGAACGAAAGTAAGAGAAAGAAGTGAAAGAAAGGGAAAAGAGGTAAGTAAAGTGAATAGGAAGAGAAATTAAGAGAAGAAAGTGAAAAAGGGAAAAAAAGGTAAAAGAAAATAAGAAAAGTAGAAAGGAAGGAGTGAAAGAAAGCAAAAAAAAGATAATACTGTGTCTGTCTGTCTGTGTGTATGTATGTCCACCACCACCACCACCACCACCACCAAGTCAAGCCACCTTCCTCAGCTTAGTAAGGCAGTACGTACCACCACCGCCACCACCACCACCACCGCTGCCGCCGCCGCCGCTGTTGTCCAGGTGAGTGACGCGCAGACAGCCACTCTCTCTCACCTCACACCTGCTGGGAGAGTACATGTCACCTCTCACTCACTCTCTCTCTCTCTCTCTCTCTCTCTCTCTCTCTCTCTCTCTCTAAATAAATAAATAAATAAATAAATAAATAAATAAATAAGTGAATGAATAAATAAATAAATAAATAGATAAATAAATAAATAAATAAATAAATAAATAAATATGAACTAAATAGAAATGTAAGCAAATATTTTTCAACTTTGAGAGAGAGAGAGAGAGAGAGAGGAAACAAGTATGCTCTCTCTCTCTCTCTCTCTCTCTCTCTCTCTCTCTCTCTCTCTAAATAAGTAAACAAACAAATATAAACTAAAAACAAACAAAAGCATATATTTTTCAACTTTTAAAAGAGAGAGAGAGAGAGAAAGAGCAAACATTTCTTTATCAATATGAGTTAGATTAAGTATGCTCTCTCTCTCTCTCTCTCTCTCTCTCTCACCTGAGGTCTCCATACTGAGGTGGTCCCATCATTGGCACCACCTCCACCTCCACCTGTCTGGTCCGCCTCACCTGCCGAACCACCTCCTCGTTATCCTCCACCTGTTACACCAGAGACAAGCTGATAATTAACTGTTATTCATTTATTTATTTGTTTATTTGTTTGTTTATTTTATTTATCTATTTTTTTCTCTCCTTTTCTTTATTTTCTCTTCTCCTCTTTTATTTTTCTCCTTTTCTTTTTCTTTTTCTCTCCTTTTCTTTTTTATTTTTCTCTCCTCTTTTTTTATTTTTCTCTCTTTTTCTTTTCTTTTCTTTCTTTCTTTACTGTTTATTTTGTTTTTTATTTATATGTTTTTGCTCTCTTTTCCTATTTCCTCTTCCTCCTCCTCCTCCTCCTCCTCCTCTCTTCACAGTACAAGTTTCTCTCCCTCTCCTCTTCCTTCTCTTCTTTTCTTCCTCTTCTTCCTCCTCCTCCTTTTCTAGTTTAAGTATCCCTTCCTTCTCCTCCTCCTCCTCTTCTCATTACTCACTCCTCCTCCTCCTCTTCCTCCTCCTCTTAATTGAAACAAAAAGAAAAACAAACGAAAAATAGAAAATAAGTTAAAACAAGACTAAGAGAGATACACACACACGCACACACACACACACACACACACACACACGCGCACACACACACACACACACACACGCACACACACACTCACCCTTCCTGACAGAGTAAAGTACACCAGCACACCACCACACACCAGCGCATCAACACCGGCCGCTAATACTTGCTCTAGGAACCACACAACACCACCACCACCACCGCCACCACCAGTAGTAGTAGTAGTAGTAGTAGTAGTAGGTGCGTTGACAAGTACGTGAGAGAAACTACCCTGAAATGACTGTAGAGAGAGAGAGAGAGTGAGAGAGAGAGAGAGAGAGAGAGAGAGAGAGAGAGAGAGAGTTAGAAGATAGTTTTAATATATATTCTTTTTTCTAGTGCGTTTGTATCTGAGGAAATGCGAAAATATAACTGGTTCACTTTTTAAATAGATAGTGTGTGTGTTTTATTATTGATTATTGCACACACACACACACACACACACACACACACGTCTTCCTCTTCCTCTTCCTCTTCCTCCTCCTCCTCTTCCTCTTCTCTCTTCTCTCTTCCTCCTTCACACACACACACACATTTTCATCTTTTCTTCCTCCTCCTCCTCCTACCATTCTTCTCTCCTCCTTCTCTTCCTCCTCCACACACACATTCCTCTTCCTCCTCCTCCTCCTCCTACTACTATTCCTCTTCTCTTCCTCCTCCTCCTTCACACACACACACACACACACACACACACACACACACCTGCGGCACTTCCATGAGGTTTAATCTGGTGACCATCGCTGCGGCAGACAAGACACACCTGCTGATGACCCTCTGCACCTCCACCAGGTAGTGGCCAGACAGACAGTTGGAGACCACTAACCCACGCCCCTTCATAGCCTTATCTGCTGCAGGAGGAGGAGGAGGGAAGGGGAGAGAAGGGAAGGGAAGGAAAGAAGAGAAAGGAGGGAGGAGGAGAAGGAGATGGAGGAGAAGGAGAAGGGAAGGGAGGGAAGGGAAGGGAAGGGAAGGGAAGGAAAGGAAGGGAAGGGAAGGAGGAGGAGGAGAGAAAAATAGGAAAGGAAAGGAAGGAAGGGAAAGGAAAGAAGAGAAAGGAGGAGGAGGAGGAGGAGGAGGAGAGAAAAATAGGAAAGGAAGGAAGGAAGAGAGGGGAAAGAAGAGAAAGGAGGAGGAGGAGGAGGAAAACAGGAAAGGAAGGAAAGGAAAAGAGAGAAGATAAAAAAAGGAAGAAAAGAAAAAAAACACGAAGAGAAAGAGAAAAAAGAGAGAAAAGAACAAACACACATAGTTACAAATCACAACCTCTTAAAACACACACACACACACAAACACACACGCACACACACACGCACACACACACACCTGCCAACTGAGTGCAGCGTCCCTTCCCAGCACACAGGTCCAGGAACACAGCACCGGGAGAGAGAGAGAGCGCAGCCACAGCCAATCTCGACACAGCATCCTAAAAATAACATGAGAGAAAGAAGAATAAGGATAAGAACGTAATAGACGATAGAAAAAGGAAAAACTGGAAATAACATGAAAAAAATAAACAGAAAAATAGAGGAGGAGGAAGAGAAGAAAAGAATTAATACAAATCAAGAAAGAGAGAGAAAAAAAGAAAAAATAATCACAAAAAAGTAGAGAAAGAAGCGAGTAAGTGAAATAATGAAGAAAATATTGAAAAAAAGAAGAAAAAAAACAGAAAAATAGAAAAGGAGGAAGAGAAGAAGAAAATTAACACAAATAAAGAAAGAGAAAAAATACACGAGAGAGAGAGAGAAACATACATAAACACACACACACACACACACACACACTCACCACAGCTCCATACAGAAGACAGGGGGGTGCAGGGGGGGTGGGGGGCAGTGTGGGGGGAGGGGGGGGTCTGATCACCAAGCTGCTCAATGGTGGTGGTACTCTGGGATCAGGGTGGTGGTGAAGGAAGGAAATGTAATGCTTTTGTTCCTGCCATGCTAACACGTCCCTCCAAATGCTTGAGTGTGGGTCTTCCTCCTCCTCCTCCTCCTCTTCTTCCTCCTCTTCCTTGTTCTTCTCTTTTTTTGGGTATGTTTCGTTTTTCTTATTATGATTTTCTATCTCCTCTTCTTTGTCTTCTTCCTCCTCCTCCTCCTCTTCTTTCTTTTCTTCTTTTATTTCTTCTTCCTTTTCCTTATTAATGTTGTTTTCCTCCTCCTCCTCCTCCTCTTCCTCCTCCTTCTTCTGTCTACATCCCTTCCTCTCCTCCTCCTCCTCCTTCTCCTCCTCTTCTTTCTGTGTATATGCCTTCTTCCTCCTCTCCTCCTCCTCCTCCTCCTTCATCCTGTACTTAGCCTGAAGAAGAGGAAGAAGAGGAAGAAACCCGCTTGGTGACACAGAACTAAGCTTTGTGAATGGTGACCTCCTCCTCCTCCCTTTCCTTCCTCTCTTCCTCCCTGCCTGGTGATGACTGGTGATGCTGGGGGGGTGGTGTGTGTGTGTCTTGGTGACAGGCTGCTTGTCTGTGCGTGTTTTGGTGATGTTTAAGTCTGTTTTGGTGATTTCTTCCCCTCCCTCGCGTTTGGTGATGTGTTTTTCAGGTATTTTGGTGAGGTTTGGTGTTGTTGGGGTGGTGAAATGTTGTGTTTTAGTCGTATTTCTGTGTTGTAACTTGGTGATTTGGGTGTTAATAGGCAAAGTAGCTTCACCACCACCCCCCTTCACTGTGTCCTGCCTCCTGGTGACTTGTGCTAATGATGGGCTGTGGTTTATTGGTGTTTGTAATGGTTTGGTGAGGTTCTGTGGTTCCGTGGTGTTGAAATTGGTGAGTGGTGATGTGGCGGTGGTGGTGGTGGTGGTGGTGAGGCTGCCGTGTGTGTCTGTGTTAGCCTGTGTCACTATCTTGTTCCTAGTGGTGACGTTTTCTTTACTTCCTGATATCTTGGTGACCTTGTTTGTGTTCCCTGCTATCTTGGTGACCTTTTCTGCCTTGACCTCTTGTTTCCCTATCTTGGTGACCTTATCTCTCTTCCTTGCTATCTTGGTGACCTCTTGTGCCTTGACCTCTTGTTTCCCTATCTTGGTGACCTTGTTTGTCTTCCCTTCTATCTTGGTGACCTTTTCTGCCTTGACCTGTTCTCCCTTCCCTATCTTGGTGACCTCGTTTGTCTTCCCTGCTATTTTGGTGACCTCTTGACCCTTGACCTCTTCTTTCCCTATCTTGGTGACCTCGTTTGTCTTCCCTGCTATTTTGGTGACCTCTTGTGGCTTGACCTCTTGTTTCCCTATCTTGGTGACCTTATCTCTCTTCCCTGCTATCTTGGTGACCTTTTGTGGGTTGACCTCTTGTTTCCCTATTTTGGTGACCTCGTTTGTCTTCCCTGCTATCTTGGTGACCTTTTGTGGCTTGACCTCTGTCCTGGTGACCTCTTGTGCTTTGACCTCTTCTTTCCCTATCTTGACCTGGCGTGACCTAACATGACCTACCCCCTTCTTCTTCCACCACATCCTGCCTTGGGTCTTCCTGGTGACCTCTGACCTTTTCTGGGTGTGTAGGGAGAGCAGGTGCCTGGTGACCTCTCTCTGTGACCTTTCTGACAGCAGACAATCCACCACCTGACCCAGCGGTAGTTTGCACAGTGACATGACCTCTGTGTGTGTGTTAAGGGTCGTTAGGTTAGGTCAGGGGTTGTTAAGGGGTTGTTAAGGGGTTATGGTGTTGTGAGGGTAGTTAGGGTTGTTAAGGGGTTATAGTGTTGTTAAGGTGTTGTTGTGTCTAATCTAATCTATCCTAATCTAAAAAAGAAGAAAATAGAAGAGAAAGAGAAAAGAAAAGACAAAAAAGAAGAAACAGAAAAAGAAAAACAGAAAAAAGTTAAAAAATAAGAGAAAAAAGAGAAAAAGAAAGAGGAAAACAAGAAAAAAGCACCACAGAATCACAATAAAAACACAATATAAACAAACAAACAAATAAATAAATAAAAAAACAAACATACATCACCTATTCAATCTCCCCCACTAACACCCCCCCCCCACAGCCCCCCCAAAGCGTCCGGGGGGATGCGGGGGGGAGGAAACTGAAGGTCATACCCCATAACAGAACATAACTACACATAACATCACATTTTTTTCCTTATTTCTCCCTCACCACGCTGTCCCAGGTCACCACGAGGTCACCACACAGCCACAAGGTCACCAGGAACAAGTCACAACAATCACAGGGTCACAGGTCAACGGGGAAATGGAAATATATTAAAGTTTACTAAAAATATTTCAGTCAATCCTTTCCCCTATAATGGCCACCTAACCCTGGCCTCTTATTTTCCTTCATTAAATACTAAATCAACTTCCTGCTGTATTTTTGAGGATACGTAATGGAAGTGTATATATTGAAGTGTAATTGGTGTAAAAATGGCGGTGTTAAATGGTGAAATAAAGGTAAAAATGGTGAAAAATATGGAGACTTCTTACCTTGGGGAAGTACAGACGCCACTCGAAGCTTCGAAGAGAGAGACGAAACGAGCTTAACTATTTTTCATTATTTTTAGACATTTTATTAAGTTTATTCTTGCTTTTTTCAGTGTATAGTTATAAAAAAAGGATTTATTATTTTTTTTTATCAGATATTTGTTGTTTTCTTTGTATTGAGTGATTTAGAAAGAGATTTTAAGTATTTTTCTTCATCTTTTTCTCTCCTTGTGTTTTTTTTAATAGAATTGTAAGAAATATCCTCAAATTTCTTCTTATTGAGAGATTATAAGTAGAAAAACACTCTTTCATTAATATATTACTGATGTATAATGTGTTTTTATCCATTATTAAGTATTATATCAATGCAATACGAGCCTACCTTATCTTACCTATTTGTTGTTATTAAGTATTCATATTATTATTATCATTATTATTTAATTTAAGGTTTTCACTGTGTTAATGTCAATAAATCATAATAAAGAGTTCATAAATAAAGTTCAGATATTCTTTTTTTACTTTTTATCTATTTCTTATGCTAAAACTCCATTAAAACAGACTAAAACAGAACAAACACGATACATTCAAATATAAATAGAAGGAACACACATCCACGCTTCACATAAACAGGGAGAAATTAACAAACAAATATAAATGTACGATAATCACCGATCGTTAGTCAAAATAGAACCCAAAAAACGTCAAAATGGTTAGTTATCACCTTCACAATTATCCAGTTATCATTGTTATCATTATTTAGTTAATTTTTTAGCAATTTATACAGGAATAATTGACTATTTTGTACTCTGAAAAAAAAGAACTAGGTAGAAATTCACATACTCTCTCTCTCTCTCTTTCTTAAGGCGTCATAACTTTCTCTCTCTCTTTCTTTCTCTCTTTTCTCTATCTTTAATCTTTCTTGGCCTTGGTGGTGATGTGCAGGCGCGGCGTGGTGATGATGAGGAAGGCAGAGGAGGCGGTGAGAGACTGAAGGAGGAGAAGAACTGCACGCCAAGACCACAGCCGCGCCACGTAACTCAGAGGCCATCCAGCTAACACGGCGCCCACTGAGAGAGAGAGAGAGAGAGAGAGAGAGAGAGAGAGAGAGAGAGAGAGAGAGAGAGGGCAGGGGGTAATGTCATAAATAATCTTCAAATGCTGGAAAAAATGACTCAAACTTAAAAAAACACTCAAAAATTCTTTCCCTTTCATTATTTTTACCCCCAAACTTCAAAAATAACTCAAAAAACCTTCCATTTCATTATTTTTACCCCCAAACTTCAAAAAAACATCAAAAAACCTTTCCATTTCATTACTTTCACCCCAAAATATCAGACACACTCAAATTTTTCCCGCCAAAATGTAAAACCAAAAAAGATATTCACAAAACCTTCTCCTTCTATTACTTTTACCCCCAAAACTTCAAAAAAACATTAAAAAACCCTTCTCCTTCACTACTTTCACCCCAAAACATAAAAAAAACACCATAAAACTCCCTCAAAAAGGTTAAACACTCACCATTAGCCGCCAGTGCCACAAAAGCATGGGCAGTGCCAGAGAGGTGTGCCGGGAAGGACTCAGAAGCCACGATGCCATAGATAGAGATGGGGCCAAACATGCTGGCACCAAGAACTGCTCCTATGCCAGACACCCACACCTACAAGGGACAAAATGAAGAAAAATGAAGGAAAATGAAGGAAAAATGAAGAAAAATGAAGGAAAATGAAGGAAAATGAAGGAAAAATGAAGGAAAAATGAAGGAAAGATGAAGGAAGACGTACTAAATGAGGGAGAAATCAAGAAATTTGGAAAGAAAATGGAGTAGAGCGATGGTAAATGAAGGAAAATGAGAAGAAAATGGAGGGAAGAGAAGTTGGTTTAGGAAAAATGAAGGAAAATGAAGGAAAACGGAAAGAAATGGAAAGAAAATGGAGAGGAGAGAAAAATGAAGAATAAGAGAATAAAAAGAGGAAAAATGAGAGAAGCTGGAAGACAAGAGGAAAAAAAAAAAGAGAGAAAGAGAGAGAAAGAAGAAGAAAAACCGCCATCACAATGAATAATAACAATAAAATAGAGAAGAAAAGAGAAAGAGGAGGAAAAGAAAGACAAAAAAAGATAAATAAAATAAGGATAGGCTTGTGTATGTGTTTGTGTGTGTTTCGGGTCAGATTAGGTCAAGTTAGTGACTGACCTGAGATGAGGCGGAGGTCAAAACGAAGGTCAACACATAGAGACCAGCGCAGCATACACACATGAAGGCAGCGGCCACTAACAGACGTACATTAGCTTGAACTTTGACCTTTAAGGAAGAAAAATAGAAAAAAAATATTAGTTTGTTAGGTTTAGTCTAGTTTATCACGAATTATATTACATTTTTCACTTTTTCTTCTTTCATATTCATTAATTTTTCGTTTTCTTTCAAGTCAAGTAAAGAAACATTAACCCCTTCAGTACTGGGATGCATTTTTCCTATTTATTCAGCTTATTATTTGATTTTCTTTACTTCACAAACTGCTGTGTGGGTTAAAACAGTACAGACTCTGGCCATTAACCTTCTCACCTCCATACACCCTTAATAACACCAACAAAACCATCAAATCACACGCAAAACTCGTAAAAAAATGCATCCCAGTACTGAAGGGCTTAGGATATATAGATTTTGAGATATATGGATGAAGAAATAGATGTTTATTCACCTTAGAAGCAATACGATCAGTTAGGACACCAGCCAAGATGCCCCCAAAGAACCCGCCAGTTTCCATAGCACTGACGAAGGAACTGGCTGGAAGAGAGAGAGCAAAATATGAGAGAGAGAGAGAGAGAGAGAGAGAGAGAGAGAGGGAGAGAGAGAGGGGGGGGGGGTAGGAGGAATAAGAACAGGAAAGGAGGAAGAGGAGGAGGGTGAAGAATAAAGAAGAAAGACGAAGGAAGAATTAGAAAAAGAGGAAGAAAAGATGTGGAAGGAAGAGGAGAAAGGAGAGATAAAACAAAAGAAGGAGGAAGAGGAGGAGATTGAAGAGAAGAAAGGAAAATAAACAAGATAAAAATAAGAAAAAAGGAGAAAGAAGGAAAGAAACAAGAAAAATAGAAAAAAACAAGAAAAGGAATAGAAAAACAACAATAACAACAACATAAACAACAATATTACAACCACCACCACCACCACAACCAATCATAACACAAAAAATACGAATAAATAAAAAAAAAACACGTACCACTGACA
>JAHFWG010000070.1:98721-123721 GCA_020233015.1 Callinectes sapidus | reverse complement strand
ACCGGAAGCATGATGAATTTTGTTTGAATATTTTCATTTATTTATTTATTTTTCTTTCTGTGGGATGGAGTATTTCCCTTCAATGCCCGCCTTGCATCTGTGCTGCTGGAAAGACTTTACGAAGGAGATAAGCACGCGATCAACCCACTAACGTACGTGGTAAAGGCGACAAGATAAGACCTGCTGGAGAATCAAAGACTGAACACCCACGATAGCTTTCTCTGCTCTCTCTCTCTCTCTCTCTCTCTCTCTCTCTCTCTCTCTCTCTCTCTCTCTCTCTCTCTCTCTCTCTCTCTCTCTCTCTCTCGTGTCCTTGGAACAAACAATACACAAAGTTCACCTCTCCATAATACATGTTACGCATTTAACTCTTCACCTTCTATTATCCACCTCTCAAGTGCACGATAATAGCCTAACCTTTTCTCACTTCATTAAAGGGGGAAAAAAAAGTGCATTCTATTAGCCTGTCTGTCATTTACAGGCATGCTCTGTACTGGTAAATGTTTCGTGGTCTTGTCCTTAAACTTATGATTGCTGTTTGGTATCTATTTATTCCTTTCCTTTATTACTAATCACTCTTAGACATACATCTTTACTTGCTCTACAGCCACCTTGAAACTTTAAACTGTGTAGAAATTGTCAAATCTATTCTTTTCAACTTCCTTATTATTTGTATATGTTGCCAATTAATTATTAGTGTCGTAGTGAAAGGGATGTCGTATAATTAATTTACTTGTTCTACAGCCACCTTGAACCTTTAAACTGTGTAGAAACCGTAAAAATCTCTTCGTTTTAACTTCCTAAATTCTTTTCTGTACATGTTGTTAATTAATTGTTAGTGTCGCAGTGAGAGGGATATAGTATTGTAACATAGTTGAAGAGGGGGGGGGGGGGAGGGGGGACAACTTTTTTTATTTCCAAGTGTATTTCATGACCTTTGTGACTGTTGAACACGGATTGTGCACCAGTGATAGTCTGGGTGCACGCTGCGTGATTTGTTCCATAAGTGTGCCTTGGGGGAGGTGGTGAAGGTAGTGTAGTGAGGCGTATGGGTGGGTGGTGGGTGAGCAAAGGATATAGGGAAGAATCCGTGGTAGTAAGCGTATATTTGCATGCCACGACCACTGGGTAGGAGAGTGCAGTGTAGGGAAAAAGTGTGTTAGGTAGAATTAAGGATGTTATAATAGAATCTTTGGGTTTTCGTTTAATTTCAGGTGAGATGACGGGATTACAAATTTGTGTTTTACCTATGGGATGCATAAATACATCACATTATGTTTCGAGATGGATTTTGCTTCGTCATACATTTAGAATTATGTATATCTAGATTATTTAGAACTGAGAAGCTGTTTGCCATATTAAGACCCATTTATTTCTTTTATCTATTCATGTTCAGTGTGGAGGGAGGTGAGTTCTTTATCTTTTTTTTTTCTTTATCCTCTGTTTGTTCTCTATTTCATGTTCTTCGCTCCCTGTCTGTTCTCTATTTTTGTCTGTGTTCATTTTCTCCGTTCTCTACAGAGTCACCAAGATAAGACTGCACCACCACCACCACCAAGATCAAGGTACGAACGGTGACTGACAGGTGTGGTGACTACTACTACTACTACTTTAACTGGTTTTCTTGGTGTACCAGTGAATGTAGCTGCTGAAGGGGCCATGAGATAAGTGTGGCAGAGCTGTAGCAAGGTGGGTGAAGGGGCAGGATCATGGGTGAGGTGTGTCAGGGTGGTAATGATGCTGTGTTTTGCTGTTAGTCCATGTGGGTGGGAGTCTGAGGCGGTAAATGTTTACAACTACACTATTCTCAATATTTTGGGTATTTTTACTTCACCTGTCTTAACTAACCTAACCATTATAGATTATTTGATGGGGCTCTATGTGGGGCTTCAATTACTCGGTGTGGAAAGCTCTAACAGATGAGAAGGGTATGAAAAGCCAACGAGACTAGTGAAGTGGTAAGAAATATATACCATTTAGGCTAAGATATTTACAGTTTTTTACTTATTTTCCATTGTTCCATTGTCAAGTAATCATTGTTTGGACCTGAAATGAGTCGCGTGCTGTGGAAGGGATGTATCTTTTGCAGTACTTAGGAAAACTCATAAGAACCATAACATTTTTGCAGCCCTAACAACAACAACAACAATTTAGAAAAACTCATAAGGTTGTCATAGCTGTATGAAATGTTCTTACACCTGAGGAATTGCCCACAAGCCAAAATGGTCAACCAGATAATTATTACTATGAACAATCATTTCTCTCTCTCTCTCTCTCTCTCTCTCTCTCTCTCTCTCTCTCTCTCTCTCTCTCTCTCTCTCTCTCTCTCTCTCTCACACACACACACACACACAGGCATAAACGCACACAAGGCATGAACAAAACTCCTCCCCTTGTTGATCATAAAAATAGAGCTGTAAACTTACTTTCTCTTTCATTGGCTCCAGAAATACCTTGTGTTTGGTGCTGCCACATGTGTGTGTGTGTGTGTGTATGAGGCTCATGCAGGCAGGCAGGGATTCACTTCCTTGCACCGGCTGGCTGTGGAAGGGACTTGGAACTCTGAGGAAAATATACACACACACATATGCAGCTGCCGTCCCCACACCCAGTAACTAGTCGTACATCATTGACTCATACCATTCATACATGCACAAGAAAAAATTGCAAGGGAAAATACACACACACACACACACACACACACACACACACACACACACACACACAGAGTCCTCCACATATTTAGTCTCCAGTCTTTAGCCAACATCCCAGCAGGTTTCTAGAGTCAAGTTGAGAGATTTGATGCTTTTACTCCCATATGTTTGGGTTTGTGCTCAGTGGGTGGTCATGATACCCTTGTGGTGCATTACTCATGTTTTACCTCTGCTTGCTCTCCAGTGTGTGTGTGTGTGTGTGAGGCGGCCACCATGAGTGCTAATGGGGACACAGAGCGATCCGAGAGGAGGGATGCTAGCCAGGAACAAGGCAGTCCTCAGAGTAGGCCAGAAGGTGAGGCTGCTGCTGCCATTGTGTTCCTGTACTACCACCCTCATCCACTACTGTACCCACCATTACTAAACTAGTCCTGTCATTTCGTTACTTAAGGAGAGTCAAGGTAATGCTGTCACTAGCCAATGCTCTCACTCATTATCAGCTTACATATTCCTGTCTGGCTTTGCAATCTGCTGTTTACTGATTATCTTACTTTTGTGGTCTGTCAGATACCAGATTATTGTATTTGTATTTAAAGACTGGTGTTATATAGATAGATAAGGGTTTTATTAGAAATACATGCTGATTTCCTGTACATTATATGAATACACAGAAGTACTATGTCAAAAATCAATAGCATCAAGTATAATTATGATTTGGGGTCCTTAAGGTTTTTCTTTATTGAAGTACAGGGTGGTATTGAGCTTATCCATGGCAATTAATTCCTTTTTATTTTCATTGAGTGTCTGTGTTAATGGCACTATTCCAACATAGGCAGAGATGGTGGGGAGGGACACTTTTTCTTCTTCTTATGGAGTGAGAATTTTGAAAGGTTGCTGTTTACCTTCAATGAAACTGAATGTGTGTGGTACCAGATCAGTAACACACACACACACACAGTCCTGTCAGATCCCTCTCGTCTTATCTCTTACCACCACCACCACCTTGGCATCTTTATTTTTAAATCTTTCTCTCTCCCCCAGACATTTCTCCTTATCTTATTTACCTCTTCCTCTTTCTTCTGTCTCCCTTCTTCCATTTCTGTCAGTCCTGCTCCCAGTTCTCTCCAGTCCAATATTTATGCTTGCTTTTTCATCCTTCATTTTTCCTCTTCTTTAGTGTAGCAGAATTATTGACTTTCCTCCTGCCAGTCCACACAAGGAGACAACCCAAGCAAACTGTGGGTGTGTGGGTGTGAATGTTCTTCCACCCTCATCACTTTAATACATATCAGGGCCTTCCACTGCCATTCACCTTGCCTGTGTGCAGTGTGGTTTAAATGTTGAGGATTATCTTTTAAGATGTGTTAGATACATATTTAGTCAGATTTGTTTATTTTTTTATAGCTGTTACTAAAGCTTTAAGTATTACTGATTATCACATTTTTTAGTTTATTGATTTTCAGACACAATAGTTGTGCTGGTGTTCTAGTTCTAAGATATTCAGATAAACAAGATTAGTAAGAACTCAAATATCATGAAAGGATGACAGTGCATATGTTCATTAGATGTGTGTGAGCAGGAGCCCAACACCCTACAAGTCCGTGGTGCAGCGGGGCCCGGCAGCAAGCAGGGCGTGGTGGACCTGCGTAAGCTGAACACAGAGGAGCTGCGGCGCATAAAGCCCTCGGACAACACTGTCAACCCCTTCGCCAACATGAAGATTCAAGACTCAAGCTTCCTTGATGAGATTGACGACCGCAGCAACTGTGCCAAGTGCAGCAAGTCCCGGAAGTATTTTTGTTACACCTGCTACGTGCCACTGCCCTGCATAGCAGAACGCATCCCCACCCTAAAGGTCAGTGACACAGTGTTTCTGCCATTACTGCTGTCTTGGCTGCTGCCTTCAAGCTGCTCCATCATTCCTTGGAGTCTCTTCATGTACCACCACTAACCCACACATCAGACTCTGCTGTAGAATCTCTTGTCATTTAGGTACCACGTATAGACTGATGACTTCTTTCCTGTTTATTTATTTTCTTGTTTTTATGAAAGAAATATCTGACCTCTTCAACACTGGTAGTGCCTAGTGTATTGAGAATATAGTACTATAATAAATTGTTTGATACAGTAGTACATAAAAGCTTTGATGTAAAATAACAGCATTATTTCAAGAAATTTAGAATGGATCATTTCATTACATGAGTCAGTAACCAAACACATCCATTTGTTTCACATAGCACTGCCTTACTCCCACAGCTGCCCTTCAAGATAGACATCATCAAACACCCCCGTGAGATTGCCGGCAAGAGCACCGCTGTGCACGCTGCCGTGCTGTGCCCCGAGGACGTCACCATTTACACTCACCCAGCCCTGCCGGACTACTCCACCCACCCCGATGTGAGTCACCTTGTGTCCGTGCCTTCTGCTTGCCCTGTGTGCCATTCCTCCTCTCCATTGGTGGATCATCCCTCAGTACTGACTGACACCCACCTGCTGCTCACCACCATGCTCATTCTAGCCCCATCAATTTCACATATTTTTTAGCTACTTATTTTTGTTATATTTTACTTGATTTAGTTATTCATTTCCAAGCACTGGACAGCAGAGGTGAAGCAGCAGTGTTGTCAGGCATGTTGCATGGTGTTGGTGGTGGGCAGTGGGCAAAGGTTTAGAGGACATCACTCAGCCACTGTTCCCTGCCTGTGGGTCACAATGGAACTGAACACCTTGTCATGAGTCGCCTAGATCACCTCACTCCATCCAAGTGTTTCCTGTTTGTCCATCACTGTATTCATCCTCTGACTATGTATACTCTTTCATGTTCATCACCAATAGCACTCACCTCTCCAAATTCTTTTCTCCAGTTTGACCAGTTATCTAATGTGGTATTCCCCAGTAATTAGTCATTCTGAAATCTTTCTTCTTGCTCCATAGCTCCATGGCTAAAAATTGCTAAATCTATCCTTTGGAATATCCCTTTTTTACAAAGATATTTTTAGTGCTGAGGTGTTGTATATTGCAGTGAAAAGGTTCAATATGTCATCTGCCTGCTTTATTGATTTTTATCTTGCGTCTCATTTACCTAATAAGAGGGTATTTTGTAATGCATGGCCCTGGTTCAGTACAGAGGGAAATTTAGACATATAATGACAAACCAATTTTTAACTCTTCAATTATGAAGTCCCTTTCCTTCAAGCATTGAATTGTTCACCTAGTATAAACATTACAATAACAACATTAGTGCTTTATATCCAGATGTTGATTTAGTGCTTGAAACCTAAAGACATGACTTGCTAGATACTGAGTTCTTTTGTCTAGTTAAGTAAAGTAAACCAAGCACACACTGTCCTGTTTTTCATCTTCCTCATCTTTTGATAGGATGTGGTGCTCATATTCCCAGAGAAGGGAGCGGTGGGGGTGAAGGAGCTGCTGCGTCCCCTCGGTCCACCTTCCCCAAAGCGCCCTCGGCCTCACCTGCCGTTCTCCAAGGTGGTGTTCATTGACTGCACCTGGAACCAGACTCGGAGGATCTACTGTGACGAGAGAGTCAGAGGTATGGTGCTGTGGTGTGCCGTTTTGTTTGAAATGCTGAGAAATTAATGTAAGGCGTTAGTTATGAGTGGAGGCTGCAAGAAAGGCCCTGATGAAACACTCGCCCTTGCCTCCCTCTTTGTTTCTGGCCTGTAGATGTCACCAGATTATGAAAAAAGGCACCAAGTATATTTCACTGCAATGTTTGGATCTAAACCCCTTAAATAACCTCCTCAGTATGTGCTTCAGTGATCAGTATTGCTAGTTATGGCTTACTGCTACACCGTTATCAAATCTTAGTGTCTTATATTTTATCACTGCCGTCTGTTCTTTTTTCCATAATTTTTTTTGTTTCCCAATTTTTGTTGTTATTTTGTGTGTTAGAAAGATTCCTAAGCATTATAGTACCACTATATACTTTATTATTGAAGGAAAAACAGGGGTTGGGCTAGACAGTGAAAAAAAGCATCCTCTCTCTATCATTTGCTATTCCAATGATCCAAGACACCACACCTTACCAATTATACATAAGAGATAGTAGTAATAATAGTAGTAGTAGTAGACAAGTGTTCATCAAGATGACTGACACTCCTCTTCTTCTTCCCAGGTCTGCGTTGCGTCGAGTTGGACCAGCACGAAACGCTCTTCTGGCGGTACCAGCGAGGGAAGCCCAAGACATACCTGGCCACCATAGAGGCAATATACTACTTCCTGGTGGAAGTACACAACAACAACACCGCCACCACCACGCCTTACCACGGAGAGTACGACAACCTGCTCTTCTTCTTCAAGTTCATGTACGAGAAGATCCACTCTCAGTACGACCCGGATTGCTTGAGAGCATACAAGGATCTCTGAGGGTAATGTTTTCTAGCAGGGAAGGGTGTTGTAGACTTATATTTTTCAGGGGGAGTAATGGGGAAAGGGTATTTGGGGATGGGGGATGGGGGTTGGGTGGGGGAAATAGTAGCAAAATGGCACTAAAATTACAAAAAATACCTAAAAAAGGCCTGAAAAACTGAAATAGTAGCAAAATGGCACTAAAATTACAAAAAATACCTAGAAAAAGGCCTGAAAAACTGTTAAGTCGAAAATACTCGGAAGAGTCTCCGGAGATAAAGCAGATGTGTTTTGAAGCTAAAATTAAACGCAAGTCTCCCTTCTCTTTTATTGAACACAATCTTCTTTACATTGTCCCTGAAAAGTCTACAAAAAATTTCAACTTCGTATATTTCAACTTATATAATTTTCCTGAACCAACTTCATTACAAAAGTCTAGGGGGACCTTTCAACTTTAAAAATGTTCAACCTGCCACAATTTTTCTAAGCATTTCACAAGAGTATCTAGTACAAACTGCAAGTTGTCCCCTCTAACACTGTATGGCCACCATAAATGTAAAAAAATAAATACCTTATAAATATATATGAATGTCATTAACATCAAGGAATAATGACACACTTGAATCCGACAGCAGCTACACAGAGACCTTGCAGTTAATATGATGGTGTACTTCCACCAGTGGGAAGTGCAACAGTTCATGTCTGGAGGAGTACAAAGTGAAAGGTTCGGAACTGACTGAAGGTAACACACTCAGATGAATGAGTTAGTCTGCTAGCTAGGGAGAGAGAGAGAGATGACTTAAATAATACACAAGTCACTGACAAATTGTGTGACCAGTAGGCTAACAAACTCTGACTGAACTAGATGGTGATAAACAATGGCCAAGCTAATAAGAACTTTAAACAAATCTTCATAATGCAAGATCTCTGACAAGTAACTTTTATAGATCAAATTTCATAAACTATTACTCCTACCTAAATTAAAGTGTCCATGAAATTAAATGGCTTATGGACAGAAAGGCTAACAAATTGTCAGGCCATGAAATCTATGAATATGACATCATATATTCCTATTGTTGAAACTATAGTATTACCACCTACATCCTTCACAAGAAAAATCTTGAACCAATTATGCTGGGAACATTTATAGCATCCTCCATCCTCACCACACTGTCTTGCACTGGCCGCAGTTGTCTCTGCAAGCGAGCAATGCCAAACGTCCAAAAGCCTGCAAGAAGAATAAGAGTCAAGAAATCCCTCAGGAGGAGGCTGAAGTGCAAGAGGAGGAGGAGGAGGAAAATAATGAGATAAATGTGATTTCAAGAAAGGAAACGGAGATCTGATCTTGAAATTGGAGCTAAACACAACAAACAGGGACACACACAGAAATGACTCACAAATTCAACAGCTTTCTCCTCCTCTTGCAACCTTTTCACCTTAACATCTCTTGGCAGCTCCTCTGCTTTTCATCGTTTTCCTCAGCCTGCAGGAGAGACAGAGCAGAGCAGAACACAGAAGCAATAAGTCTTCTAACACCAAACCTCCCTGGTGTATTTTCCTAGTCACCATCTCTTTCTCTCTCTTGGCTGCCAGCTTAGTGAAAATACCTCCATCTAGTCTGCCTCTTTAATTCATCTCTGATTTTCCTGCCTTTTCTTCCTCTATACTTCTATCTAAGCCAGCATATCTATATTCATCTATTTTTTTAGCAGTGTTCAGTGGCTTCCTCTTGCACTGTTACATTCAATCACCTTACACTTCCTGTCACTATATCTTGCGTCCCACTTCCTTCTGTACTCCTCTGCTCTTCTGAGTAAATCCTTCATTTCCTGTTTTCTCAGTAATAAATGCCAAGTCATCTATACACACTAGGCCTAATTCCCTTCTCCACCCGTTGCTCCCTTGTCTGATATCATAATCCTTACCAGCAATTCCTCTCTGTATATGTTTAAGATGATTGTTATAGTTTTGTATAATGAAAAATATCACAACAATGAAAACTCCTGTAATAAAAGAGAATATAAAATTGAACCAAAATTATTAGTATTTTTTTTATTTTTCTTATCTTCCATACCTCCTCCCCATCCTCTATCTTCTAATCCTCCTCCTACATATCCAGTCTAGAAAACACCTAGCACTAAAAAAATTCCTGAAACTGAGTGAAGTATTAATTAAACAGACAAGGGGGGAGAGAACAGCAATGACATTATACTTACAGAAAGGCTGGCTTGGTGATCCTTGTCGAGGCAGGCTGAAGCAGGGTGACAGGGGACGGCAAGGATATCACGGCATGGTGCTGTGGTGATAACAATGCACACTCCTGCCTGTCTTACTGCTGTGTGTGTGTGTGTGTTGGTAAGAGAGGAGTCACAAAGCTGTATATGTTTAACCCTATACCTGCCACTTAGTCCACCTCTCCCTAATTACCAGTCACTCTGAGATATCTCGACTTTTTAACAGCTACATTTAATAATTGAACAAAGAAGAAATTAGAGGAAGCCTCAGCCAAGTCATAAATTATTCAATACATGAATTTGGCACTTCTTTATGTTCAGCATGAGTTAATTAACTGATATTTTGTCCTGGAGCTTAGGGCGAGTTAGGACTGCGGAATGTGTTTATAATGTGTTCACTGTGTTTCTATCCTGAAAAAGACAAACAATAATAACACGGCTTACCTGCCCTCGTCACAGGTCAAAAATCCCTCCAAATCTCTCTCTCTCAGCAACAATAGGGTCTCTGTTGGTTTTCTCCTCTTAGAAAAATACTTATTCATGTAGCGAGTTCTTTCTCTCGGCTGTGAAGAACATGGGAGCTCTTGAGTGTTGCTTCCATCAGGGTTGATGGCCATTGGGTTAGTGACCCCAAGGCAGCTGACTCTCTGACCTGAGTCACCTGACCCTACTGATACACAGCCCAGGCAAGGGAATTACGAGATCAGTGATTTTGATGAATTTTGACAAGAAATATAATGGTTGTTCAGAGGAGGAGGAAGTTAAAGTTAGTGTAGCAATAACAACCAAGTAATTTGTTGCAAAAAACTGTACATCACCTGTCCAGCACTGAAGATTTGGCCTCAGTGTGGAGAAGCAGTACAGCACAATGTTATGGATATGAATAAAAGTTTGTGGTTGAACAAAGACCAGTCATATATCTTCCTCTTACAGAACTAACAGCATTTAACCTTACATAGATAATACATACTCCTAACCTTCAAATACCTTTAAAGGATACAAAATAGAAAGATTGAATTGTCTACATATTAATATTGGCTGATCACCCAAACAACAGTACTTAAAATAGAAAGCTTGCATCAAAAGAACAGAGTATAAGTTGTAGATGTTCTGAAACAACCTCTAGTGGACAGCAGAAATACCCTGGCTTGGACAGAGAAGAAATGTTCCAAGGCTTTCAAACAAGTCTGTTGTACACACTTCAACACCAAACTGCATTCTACTCAACCCAATGCTACTGAGAATACTTCATGACCAAGAAGGATAAATTTAGTGTGTGTGTCTATCGCATGTTTTGAATCCTATTCTTTTTCCCCCAAGATCACAACTGAGTACAAACAGCAGCATGCAGCTTCCATGACATTACTATATCTTTGCTGTAATGGGGAGATGACCTTTGAACATGCAGAATTCCCAAAATAGGACAATAAGGCAAGGTCAGACACTGGATAGCTGATTAACAAAATGTGAGCTTAACTTACTTATCTCCAAACTTGAGATTTAAATGTAAATGCCTTGTACTAAATATGCCATAAAGTATACACTGTTCATTCCCTCATCTGAGAACCCACAGATTTCTGAATAATTTTTGCCAAAGTTACTTGAGTTGAAGGTATATATATATTGAAGTCCATTAGAACAAGGCATCAGATGCATGTCTAGTCCACTCCAACACTTCCACTCTGCTGTGCAGCCAAAGAACAACTTACTTCTATCACTGTGTTCAGTGTCATCACACAAACCCAACAGCCACTTGACAACCGATATCAATGACATGTTCCAATAGTTCAATATGCAATTATGATAAAAATTAAATGCACGAAGTTAATACTTTGTTACAACATACAAATGACACACGAGAGTAACAAGAGTAAGACGTCCGTCTCTCTCACGAGAACAGACTCATGATGAGCAGGTGTGAGTCCAGGCTGGTGCCCTCACTCCCCTGTGCTCCAAGACACAGCATCAACTGGTGCCATGGTGATCACCAAGCTTAACTCTATCTCAGATAAGTTATTACAGGTGAACTAAAGCTATCCAGGAAGGTGCAGGCATCAAAGAATTCCTAAGCCAGCCTAAATAAACAGCTATAAATAGGATCCAACACTGTAAACTACTGCAGCCTAGTGATTGTAATGTTTATACTCTGCAGCCTTGCATGTGCTAGGCAGCACTGGGATTCCCAGCCTAGAGACTAAGGCCTCACTCCCTAACCACCACAGTAGCCGACCTGCACCTGCTGACTGAGACAGCCCATGATGCAGCAAGGACTGACACACGCCTGGTGAGTCGGAACAGTTAATTCGGTGAGCCGGGCAGTGACGACCGCCTCAGTGAATACTTCATCACTTAAAGACTAGGGTACATACAATATATGACTCAGGCAAGAAAATAATGCTAGGCTCTCCAATACAAGATAAAACTATAACAGTAAAATTTTGTTTTAAAGAAACAATTTGCATATGGAGGCAAGTAATTTTATCAAGTAGGCAACAGAAGTCACATGAGACAGAACAGCATTTACCAGGTTGAGTGTAGAAGAGTATCTTTCTGACGAGTTAGCAAAGGAACTGCAACCTACCAACACCTGAGCACGGGGAAATGAAGGTGGGGCACTCTGGGATGGCTGCGACTCCGCCTCACAACAATGATGAAAAGTCACACAAACTATTTTATCGGTTGGTGCATAATGACTCACTGCCTAAGTTGCACGAGAGGACTGACTCGGATTGGCTCAACAAAGTATTTCATGGGAGGCATTACAAGGTTGCGAGGACAAGAAGTGTCTCGGGGCCACGCTGTTCCTCGGGGGGTCTGGCTACTAACTGGTGATGCAGAGGGAAGGATACATCAGCTGAATGGAAGATTGTGAAGAGTACCATCTAGTCACAGCTTATTGCTAACAATGATTGGCTAAAATAATGATGATTCAGAGGGAGTGGTTCAAACCGGGTGATTCACAAGGTAGTTGTTGAATACGTGACTGATGTGTTGCAAGGGAGTAAACAGATGCTACTTCTAAGATGGTCTCATTTCAGTGGAATACATCAACAAACTAATGTACATGATTGCTGTCTGGTAAGGAGAGAATCAATAGAGTGTATCAGGCAAGTCCCTACAAGGAAAAGGAGTCCAACACCATTCCCCAGACACCAAACAGAACTTGGAAATGAGGTCCTCAATGAGTCAACAGAGCCATTCATGCAAGGTGCCTCAGCAGCAACATGCCTTGCTCCCTATAGTGTCTGCTTTGGTAGAAGGAATGGCTTATCATTTAGGATCAATGGAACCTGTTCTTGGCAATGGTGTATGTAGTGCCCTCATCACAGCATGAATCAAAGTATCTAAGCCAAGTGGAGAATCAATTCCTTCCCTCTGTTTTGCCTTCCCCTTGGTGGATCTCACTTATTTCAGGGGGGAAACCATATGGGGGTAAAAAATATCTTTCTTTAAATCTCAACATGAAACCATGAGGTATCTGTGCACATGTCGCACTTCCCTCACTGCCAAGTGCTAGGGCATCGTCACTGACTTTAAACCATCCTGCATTATCTACAAAACACCATGTTAAAATTCTTCTACTCCAAAAAAATTCTTTTACTTTCAGTAGTTTTCTGTAAATAGGATCTTTTTGTGCATACTTATAAAGTTTTTTGGGTGAGGAAAGTAATGCTTCAAATTGTATGAAACTTATATGAACAGCACAGCATGTTCCAATGTTTGAACTGTAAAAACTTCACTTTCCATGAAAAATTACAGTCACAAGATCAAAATGTCAAGTGATGATCATTAAAATGGTTTTCCCCATAACTAAAGTGAATTCAACCTTCCTGCATCAAACTCAGTCACTTAAAGATGAAAACTTTTCTTTGGTGAAGCACTGTCTGACAACAGAGAGTAAAGGAAGAACCTCCAAAGTCAAAAAATATGATTCAAGAAAGAATATTAAAAAATGAGATTTGAGTGGCAGGGAGAATAAAGAATCATGAGTAAAGAAATATCTCACAGTGGGCAACCATGAGATCAAGACAATACCACACCACACCTTGACAAAGGCAACATGACACGAGGGGGTGAAGGCCCTGAGGGGAAAATGCACAGGTACCTAACAATGCAAAAAAGGGACTCTGACCGAAGCACAGCAACATCAGGACTCACGTCTTTGAACATTAGGGACCGGCGGGCTGGGCTGGAGGAACTGCTTGCCACACACATGTACACACACACACACACACACACACACACTCACTCACACTCACACACACACACACAAACTTGGATGCCCAGTCGAGTCAAATGAAGACTTGTTAGGGACGTTCTTGAGTAACATGAGCAAGTGAGCCCCAGTGTGTGCTTACCCAAGACAGCATGAGTGAAAAAAGAAAGCAGTGGATCCAATGACGTAACAAGAAAAAACAGAAAATACTCTAAATCCCGAAATAACTGAGACAAAGAAAATTTTATTATTGTGTTTTGGATTAACGAAACGAACAGAATAAAAGAGTAGTGGTGAAAAGTAATCACTAGATCCCACAATGCTTTCTGTAAAATGTAAGAGTGAAAGAAGTTACCATAATAGAATGTGAACTTTGATCTAAATGAACCCAAGAAGCTATAAATACTGAAGCATAGAATTGTATAGACCTCCAAAAGCTAAACAAGATCAATCCTACAGTGCACCCAAAGCTCAAGGTATTGTTACAGTAAAGATCCTACAAGGGACTTCTCTCTGTCAGGCAAGCAGATGACTGGAGGCTGAATGCAGCGTAGTATTCCATGTTTGCCGTCCCTGCTGTGGCAATGCCTCTACACGGGGGGCAAATGTTGCGAGATAAACTTTCTGATGTCAGCCATCTCCTGTAAGGGCAACACTGTGTTAGTCTAGAGCTACACACACAAACAAACAAATATATACTATCAACATTTCACATTATCCAGCCGTTCATCTCACATCCATTTTCATCAATTCAAAGATGTAACCCATATTTTAAAATTGGATATACTTTAATAGCAGCACATCAAAATTCTCCTCTTGTAGATAACATAATATCACAACTACAACTTTTACAAATCAGTTCACTCTGACACCACAAAGCCCTCACACCACAACACTCCCGCCACACCACCTCACCTCATCACAGGACGAGTGCATCATTCCCCGGTACGTCTTGAACTCTATGTTGCCGGCAAACTTCTTGATGATCTGGCTGGTGATCTGGCCAAACTTGTAAGGTACAATGGGATCACAATCACCGTGGCACTGCAGGATGGGGGCGCCCGTGTTACCAATGGCAGCCTGGGGACACAAACACACCTCAAATAAGAGTACATCATAGTAAACATCGAAGCAAGGCAAAGGTAAGTAAGTTATCCTCGGCAATTCCTTAGTTGTTAGAGGTATTTACTAATAACAACCTACAACTTTTTAGACATTTGTCCTGCAGTAATTTAAATACTTCTACAGCCTTGAAAGACATTTAAAATACTCAATCAATCGGCTTTTCCTCTTTGGTGCAATGGCTAAGATAAGAAAATTTGTCTTGGTGATTTATCCTTCATAGTAACTCTCTCCCTCCCATACTTCCTGTGTGTGTGTGTGTGTGTGTGTGTGTGTGTGTGTGTGTGTGTGTGTGTGTGTGTGTGTGTGTGTGTGTGTGTGTGTGTGTGTGTGTGTGTACTTCCCTCCATCTACCAGTGCTGAGTCAAGGAAATAAATAAGTAAGAAAACAAGTGAAGGTATGCCTACTAGCACCTGCCATGCCATGCCATGTTGTGTTACCTGTGGGAACTCATCCCTGAGAGGCAGCCAGCAGGACAGACCCACCACCCCCGCCAGGCTCTTGGAGTGGGTGAAGGTGGAGTAGAGGGCTAGTGCTCCCCCCTGACTGAAGCCCCCCAGCAGGATGCGCTCGTGGGGGATGCCGGCACGCACCTCCTCCTCTATCAGGGTGTGGATGCTGTCCCGGGCACGCTTGATGCCGCTGCTGTCCTCTGGCCCATCCACGTCCAGGGACTTGAGGTCAAACCTGCGGCGGCGCCACCAATGAGAACAAAGATGATGATGATGATGATAGTGAAAACATCTGAGGCTTGAACATGATCAATTAACATTATATTACTAGATCTTTCAGCCACACTCTGTCACCATCTAGTCAATACTTGGGACCTGACCAGTTCAAGACATATTACAATACATTTCAGTGTCACTCAGTCAGTTTTAAGTCAATGATGATAGTAGGAACTGAGTAGAAGTCAAGCACATACTTTGCTAGAATGAACAGGTGAGGGAATACTTTTTTGAGTGGTTCACCATTTCTGTGTACATTATTTAAGCATCAAACTACAATTTCCCTCTGTTCCCTTCACCAACACAGTCAGTTCAGTACAGGAAATGAGATGATGATGACGACGATTTCTGACATTTAGCCTATCTAGCATCCTTCCTGTCACACAATGAACACTCACCATGAAGGCATCCTGAAGCCAGCATTTAAGGTCACTGCCATCACTTGACTGAAAAGAAAATGCCATACACTTCAGGTCACACGAGTCACTATACGCACACACACACACACACACACAAATGACTTCTCTACATATCAATCAAATGTGAAAATAATGTCATAAAATAAATACCTGGTAGAGATTTATTATACAACCAATTGATTCTCACCCCCATCCCTCTTCCCCCCCCCCATCTCTCTCTCTCTCTCTCTCTCTCTCTCTCTCTCTCTCTCTCTCTCTCTCTCTCTCTCTGTCCATATCTTTATTGACATCTACACAAATCCATTAGCATATCAACCACTAATCACACACATATAATTGCAGTACTTAACATGAAAATGCCACCCTCACCCTTATCTTGCCCTGCCATCCCTAATTGTCACTCACCACTCACTCTTATCTCCCAGGAACATGACATCTGATTACCCCCAATGTCCCTCTCTCACCATCTCATATAAAAAAGATGTACAAGTAAAAAAACATCTGATGTCACACACATCCCCATTCACCAGCCACAACATAAACAACCTACAACCCTAAAGCATTATTCATTACCATCCACCATTTCAAACATCTATTTCAACATCTCTATTAGCACTTCACACACACACACACACACACACACACACACACACACACACACACACACACACACACACACACACACACACACACAAGATGTGGTTTCCTATAGAATAAAGACACCTAAAATAAACTAAAACAGGTAGAGACTAGGAATGTACATCCACTAAACAAGAATCCAGACACTTTGGTATGGAGATTAGATCACTTCTAACAAAGACCTTATGATGAAAACTAATTAAATTCATACACATTCTATTCAGTGATATAACACTATCAACTTAATTCTTATGTCTACTCCATTCATCCACATCTATTTGAGAACCAATTCCTTCTGATCTCCTTTTTAAATCTACAGTAACCTGATCAAACTGGAACCTTGTCCCATCATGATCCTAAACACCTTGCTCATGCCGTCCTTGTATCACTGCCATACTTACGCAGTGGGACAGATGAACTTGATGTGAGGGGAGCCGATGGCCGCCATGGCACTGGCCCACCCATGCCTGAGGGCGATAGAGAGGTGTCAATTACTATTGTGTTCCACCACTCAAGACAAAACATATGCATCAAAATTCCTTTTCTTCAATGTCATTTATATATATAAAGTCTGATATCTGTCATCATATTCAGTGGTAGTTTATGTACAGAAACAAGTGTTGAAAACACTTGTTTCAAAATTAGAGTGACGTAAAAGTATACGAGTAAACATGTGAACAAGCTATTCATTAATTCCTCACATCACATGTAACCACTTGGATTTCTATCCCATCCACAATTTGAGATCTGCATCACAGCAGTATAATGACTCCTCAACCTAATGATGCAAACCAAATTGTCCTAATTACTGAACTAAGAGGAAAATTATCAGAACTACAATTTGGGTCGTGTAAGGCTAGCATCATTCAGAAATCCAAGCTGACCTTAGAAAAAGTTCTAATAATATGACTTAAATCTGAATGTTTGTTGTATCAATCATGATTCAACTCCTAACAACAGTAGTTAGTAGTACATAGGTAAATAGAACCAACTATCACACCAACATACAGGGGTAGTAGTAAAATAACAATATCTACTCAGACTAGAATCACAAGAGAAGACAATGTTCACTGTAGTAGAAGGGGTGACAAATGCAAACAGTAACTCACCCAGTGTCTCCCAGGCCATGGAGAAAGATAACCTGCAAGTGGAAAGGACAAATTAGTGACAATACAGTACATGTAAAATGTGAACTAAGGAACAGATAAAGAAATAAAGCAAGAAAGGGCTAAGTAAGGTAAATACAGAAGGGAGAAAAAGGGGAAAGGGGAATTACTGAGAAACACTAATATTCCATATTCAACTTAGTATATGAAAGTTCCTTAAACAATATATATTCCAATGTCAAGAAACAGAGCAGTGTTATAAAGAACAGCCTGTGAGATACTCTTAGCACCATCAACAATGCTGTAAAGTACTATTGAACACATTATCTTCATATTACAGTGTCTCCATGGGGGGGGGTATCAATGCCACCTCCTGCCAGACAGTGAATGGTCACCTCCCAAATTTCCCTGGTAGTTAATTCAATATCTGACTGGTGACACTCATTTGCTTCTCAGATTCTCTATCACAGCAGTTAATGAGATCACACAAACAGACAACATACTTCAGATATTATAGGTTCAGGCTCTAATTGCATGCACGTCTTCATCATCTCTTGGCTTATGAAAACAACTCCTGCAAATTTCAGTGTAATGCAATCTTACAGTAGCAAATGTGATAGCATATAATTGGTGACATTTAGGCACTGCCACACCTGATCTCATTAAAACTGACTGACATGACAACTGTGCATTGACTTCCCTACTGATAGAGCAGCTGAGTGTCATATCAGCATTTATTGTCCCCCCTCAGCTCTTCACTGAATTTTCACATCCTCAAACTTACAATAACCTTCCTACACACAACACTCATCAGCTTTACAGTTCCTAATTACATTATTCATTACTGGCTTTACACTTGGGCTACAATAATGTGCATCAACACTCACACTGCCAGGGCAACATGAGCAGCTCTACAAGGACACAACAAGGAAAGAGAGGCACACGTAACACAAAGCAGCTGATCAAATTGCCACAGTAAACATGGATACCTATATGAGCATGAGTACCACCACCACCACCACCTTCAAGGATCTAAAGTGTACACATTCACAAGTCATCATGCAAATATAAGCAAAAACCAGAATAACTCATTATCAGGATAAGCTCATGATTTGATTCTTCCACAACTAACTTTTGTCAATCATCTCTGTGCAGCAAAGGGACAGCCCCTGGACACATGCCAACTGTCAAGGCCGTCCCTACACTCACTGCTGGTTGGCCTTGACACAATCAATGGCAAGATGCAAGTTTAAAGTAACCTTGGTAATCTGCTTGGTAATCTCTTACTGGCATTTAATATTGCTCACTCACATGTCTGCTTTCCTAACCAGCAAATAAATTTCACAAATGGCAATTACTTTTCTAACTGCCATATTATCGCCACTGCATCTCTCTCTCTCTCTCTCTCTCTCTCTCTTATACACCACATGTTTTTTTTTCCCAATTACCATGTACCTAACAGTCATATCATAGTCTCCTATACAAGACATACTTTCTCTTAACTGTGGTAAGACATCCAATCTCCAAACTACATTCTCTTAACTCTAGCTTCCTATCTCTGAACTATACAACACCTAATATGAAAACAGTCACATCCACCCTCTAGCAACACATCCACCCCTAGCAACACACTCACCCTCAAGCATGGGCTCCTAACAACCACATACTCTGACAAGCACACTGGACTAACTAACTGTGACACACAATCTCCTAAAAACTGAGCATTTCTAAATTAACTAAACACCACATATAACCTAACAATTCGGAGCAAACAGGATTAACTGATGAGCCCAATGAATTAACTAACTGTGGCATACAATCTCCTAATAGATAAAGCAGCTGAGCATTTCCAAATTAACTAAACACCATGTATAATTCAACAATACAGAGCACACTGGATTAATATTACACTTGGAGACAGTGTGGTGGCCATGATAATTAGTACAGCATATCAGTGGCTTTGACAGCTGCACCAATACAAGGATGCCTCCTTCCATCCCTCACCACACTCAATAGAACTTGACATATGGTAAGGAATATTTAAGAGTTACATGTACTTAGTATGGACCATGTCTTATGAGAATATATCAAGTTCCTAAGGAAATTGTTCATAGGTGAGGAAACTCAGATTATCAGACATCAGGGAAATACACTATAGATAGAAGCCCAGACCTAACCTAACCTGACATAAAAAAAAATATTGTGACTTCCAAGTAACATACGATACTGCAGTACTAAAGAGGCCACAATCTTGAATAAAACCTGTACGAAATACAACAGCAAATTTCCAGTACACTATACCCAGAATACAATTCCCTACGCAAGAAAAACTGTGAAGAGATAGGATTAATTACAACACACACGATATTTAGCAAAAAATATTGTACCTAATGTTTTTTTTAAATCACTGCGTCAGCCGGAAATCTGGCCACTCGTCATAAAACACAGACACCCCCACTCCGATGACAGCCACGATGCCCTTCCCCCTGCCACCGCCACCATGACCTCGCCGGGCTCAGGTCAGTAGAGGGGGGGGGCGGCACAGGTGACCTCTTTTCACCTTTCCCTCACTCCTGGCCACACCACTTTAGATCATGAAAAATAAATGCACTTCACCATCCAGGCCCTGACCCTCGTGCAGCAGGGCAGGGGGCGTGGGCAGGACAATACCCCCACCCCTCCCCGCCCTCAGGTCACCGGCGGGAGGAGTGAGTGATAAATAGCAATAAAAAAAAAAAAAAAAAAAGGTTTGCCGGGACTTACAGTAGCTGTATGTTTAGCAGTCGCGTTCACCACCACAGGAGCCGCCATTCTGGAGGAGCGGCCGCCCATACACCGCCCACACCTCTCCCTGGCCCGCCCTCGCCTCCCACGCCCGCTGAGTGTCTCAAAAGGGAGTAAATGACATGAAAACAGGAGCGGGAGGACGGACGCCGAGCCTGTGTCGCCGCGTCCGAGTCTGCGCTGAGCACCTGCGCAACACTTCCCGCTAATTGTGCTCCCGGGACCTCTATTGCCTCTCGCCCTGCTGCTGCTGCTGCTGCTGTACTGTCACGCAAGGACGAGGACGTGAAGGGCTATATGATATGCATACCAAGGCACCACTACAACAACCCCGCAAGCAAAACACAGGAATTAAGGGTATATGTTTGTTATCACGGTGTCCGGCATTTCCTGTCTGGCCACGACGGAAACTACAATTACTATAGTTTCTCTCCCTATCTCGTCTGAGCTTATTTTACTGAAGGACGAGGATTTAATGAATCGCAACATGTCTTTCGAAAAATCAGTGCAATAATCTTACTAATGAAATAAAGGAATGAAGGAGATATTTTGTTATTATGCTCTCCGGCACCTCGAGATCTTGTCTGGCCATCAAGGAACTCCTAGAATTTTGATACCGCCGTCTGAGATTATATTACTGAGAGACAAGAACATAAGACACTACTAAACATCTGTCAAGAAGCAAGTGCAAGAATCCTACTAATAAAACCCTTTAATAGACGGCATATTCTGTTGTTGTGATATCCTGCACTAATGCATAATCTCACCATCAAGGAAACTAGGAATGAAAGTCACTTAACGATACTCTGAGCTAATCTCACTGAAGGACAAGAATGTGAAGGACTATTACGTCTGTACTGATAACCAACTGCAAGAACCCTGTGAATAAAACAAAGTTAAGAGACATTTCGTTATATGGTCTCCGGCATCCCAGGCCAACAAGGAAAAGATTATCATGAGAGATTGAAAGCTAGTTATGGACACTTCATGAGCTTAAGTAAAGGACTGATAGAAATAACTATAGCGTGCGAGCAGATTACATTCCTTCTCACTCAGCTATCCAGTACGTAATGTCAAGGTTATAGTGTCAAAGAGAACATTTTTCTTGTGCTGTGCGGGCGACAAGGTACACGTTATAGATTAAATGACCGTGCAATAATTATGTAATGAGAATACTAGATATGAAATGGAAGAGGAGAGATAGAAATGATATGCAATAACTTCAACAGTTTTACTGATTAATGGATTTTCTTAGTCATTCTTAATAAAAGCAGAGAAAACACTGAAATTTTAGTATTAGAAGATTACACCTGAATATCAATTAATGCCCTTGTAAAGCAAGAAGGAAGAAAGACCTAGAATTAAATTATATAGATTCCTATTCAAAACAGACGAAAAAGGAGCATGAGTAAAAAAAATACGTCGTTGAAGGTGCTTATAGAAAATTCACCATACCATAATACTTTGCTGAGTGAGAAATCATGATTATGACGTAGAACATTTACTAGTAGGCTACTTCTCCTCCACTACGTATCAGTACAAGTAGTTAAAGTTGTTAATGGTGGTCACGCGATATAAGTGCATTGTCAATAAGGGGAAAGAAAACCCACGATAAGCTTATAATTGACGCTGATAAGACCCCAGAAGGTTTCAATGTACATAAGAACACAAGTAATGGAGGGGAGCTACGTGTCAAGGCTGTTTGTTCATTATGGTATAAGCGAAGTAGGTACACGAGGAAAGTATGCAACAACAGTAACACAACGCTCCAATCATTACCACTCTCCTATTCACTTTGACACACTTAGAAATGGAGCAATGTTGAGTACAGATCTGTGAGGCTCAATATGAAAAGAAAGGAAAAGATAGAAAAGCAGGTCAAAGGCAGAATGGAAAGGTACACCAGAGTTCCCCAATACCTTCACATGGCACCAGACGGAAGCAGGACAAGGTAATATTGGAAATCATTAATAATAAACAAAGCAATTAATTTGTTCGGACTTTGGCAGCGACTAGGTATTGGTTTCAGGGTAAAGTTTTCTTGCCATACGCCATCCTTCCCCTGACTTCCCATGCTTCAGTACACATTCATCATAATATCAGGGCTATTATTGATTCAACACGAGTATATCACACGTTTTATTATAATGACAGGAGATATATTTATATATAATGATACAGATGTGTCGTGTATAGTAACTTACTGAAACCATTCTTTGTCATATATTCATAGTGATAATTAACATAAGTGTTTTTTTGTGGTTTTATAATGGAGTGAAAGAGGAAGAAAAAAATCTTATTTTAAACTCATGTATATTCATTGTAAGTATATATTCCAAGTCTTATATGTATTCTTTCTTGTGTACTTTCAATACTTTGAAACGAAGGGGAATAATTCAAGTTAATGCTATTGATTGACTGATCCCTAATATCAGAGTGAGTGAACAAAATAATGAATAGCCAGAGTGTCGTTTAGAGGTCCAGGCGAGAGGTGAATGTAGAAAACGAGCTACTTTCATGAGGGACTATTGCATTCTGGCAGACGCTAACAGTGCAGCTACAGGATATAATAAATATGATTCACTCGAGAATGTGTGTGGACATCAAAAAATATATGAATAAAGTCTATGAACATTGCATTTCTTTAAGCATATAAAAACACAAAGGAAATCGGAAAAGACAATAATTATATAAAGTAGAAACACGAGAAGAAATATACAAAATATGGAGAAAATTTTCAAAAATGATAATCTGGGAAAGAAAGAAAGAAAGAAAGAAAGAAAGAAAGAACAAATAAACATTGAAATAAACTTTGAAAGGCGAAGAAGAGGAGAACAATAAAACAATAAAAAAAAGTATTCAAAAGATGAGATCAAAAGAAACGAAAAAAGAAACCTTGTCAGAAAAAAATATAAGCTTTGGAAGAGGAAGAGGATAAAAGAGCGAGAGGGTAGGTTAGGTTAGCTGTGTTTTGAGCTAGAAGGGCCTGCGGGGAGGAGGAACAGGCAGCAGTGGACCGCCTCGACTCTTCCACTCCAGATAGGAACCGAAGTACAACCTGAAGAGAAATAAACAACTGATAAAATACTGGTAACAATGATGATAATGATAGAGAGGAAAGAATGATAAGAACAGTTAGTCTCTTTCCTTTTTTTCCCTTACAGTTTCAAGTCTTTCCTTACCCACTCCATGTCTCTTCCCTTTCTATTCTTGTTCTTTTTCAGCATATCACCCTTTCCACGCCCTTGTTATCCTGTCACGCCTATTACCCTATACACTAATTACCTTACCATACCTGCCCTTACTATCACCCTACACTGAACTAACACCTGCTTTTCTGATACTTTGCTGCCCATACGCATACCTCTCACACTACCTTCAATTCTCATCCCTTTCACACCGCTATTGCTTTGCCACACCTACCCATACCTATACTTAATTTTTTGCAGTCCTTTCAACCCACCTTCCTGCCACCCGTACCCTTGCTTTACCAACAGCCACGCTAAGGGCCATATTCTTAAACAGAACAGCACCTCCACTACTTTCAAAAGGCTCTATATGAAGACACGAGTTTGCAAAGACGTTTCTACTCTTCTGATGACAGATTAACAAGATTTCTGCATTACTAATAGACAAAAACGGTCTTGAAAACATGGCTGATCAATTCTGTGGCCTTTGAAAACTGTCGTGGTGAGATGGAGAACAAGTTTCTGAATACGGACTTCAGCGATGGTCCTGTCACACTCACCTGACGTCGCAATACCCATAAGGCTCCAGCAGGTCCCAGGCCACGCGTATCCTCCTGCCAGACCTGCACGTCAGCACCACGTTCTTGTCCTCCGGTAAAGGCTTAGGAAACCCGTACCGCTCCATGAAGGCGTTCTCGCTCAGTCCCACAGCCTCCTCGATCTCAGGCACTGTGGAGAGGAGGTGTGAGTGGGAAAAGGCTACTGGATGGTGGGAGAAGGGAGAACAAATGGGAAGTTTACATGTGCTGTGGAGGATGAGAGGGAAGGAAACAATGGCTCGTATACTTAAACACTTTGCTCTCTCACTATGACAGTTTTTCAAGATCACAAAGAAGGAATGACAAGAGGGAAAAAGAACATAAGTAACAGAGGAACAAGGAAGTGAGGAAAAACGATGATGAATTAGATCAAGGAAGAAGGGAATAAATAAACGGAAAAAAAGGAAGGAAGGAAAAGTGAAGGAAGGAAAGGAAAGGAAAGAATACAGGAAAAGAAAAAAATATGAGAATTTGGTGAAAAGGAAGGAGAGAAAAAAAAAAAAAGCAGAAAGGAAAGGAAAAGAAAGGTGAATGTGCACGGAGAGGGATAAGAAGGAAGGAAAGGAAAGGAAAGGAAAGGAAAGGAAAGGATACAGGAAATGAAAAAAAAAATGTGAGAATTTGGTAAAAGGAAAATACCTTCCAATATTTCAGCATTAGCGTCATTATTTCCGTGAGTGTGTGTGTGTGTGTGTGTGTGTGTTCTTTCCTTCCACCTCCCCTCCTTCCTTTCAGAGTCGTGTCTTCTTACTTATTCACTCTCTTCCTTCCTTCCTTCCTTCCTTCCTTCCTTCTTTCCTTAGTCAAATGAACGCCGATCTTGAAAATAAAGTTAATTTCTACCAAGGCTCTTCTTTTCCCTTTCTTTTTAAAGCAATTTGAGAGCGAGTTGAATGAAGACTAAACACACACACACACACACACACACACACACACACA
>JAHFWG010000070.1:73640-88640 GCA_020233015.1 Callinectes sapidus | reverse complement strand
GTTATGAGAGTGTTATTGTGTTGGAAAATGGTTTAGAGTGACTAGAAGGGAGTGGAAATATGTGGATGGTGTTGACTGGGGTTAGCAATGTGGTTACCGTGTTGTGTGGAGGTTTGGAATGTTCAAAGAAGGGTTAAAAAAGCGCTATTTCACTGGGGAATGGTTTAGAATGTCTAGAAGGGAGTCAAAATAAGATGTATTAATGCAAGAATCTTTATACAACAAACAAATAAATCTGAAGAGTCGTTTTGAGTGGACCGTTAATGTGTCTTGCAAAAAAAAATCTGTAAAGAAGAAAATCCAAGAAATGGCTGACAATCATGTTTATGTAAGAAACCAAAAAAAGAAAAAGAAAAAGAAAACAATGATACAGGGTTAGTTAAACTTTGGTAACATACATTATTATACATTAGTTTCTTATATAGGGATTAAAAACTTTGTGCTTATTAGAGTGTCCGGGTTGGAAGTGAGAGTAGACCGGAATGGCTGGGAGGCTGGCGGAGTGGAGAGACTATAAGGAAAGTTGGAAAGAGTTGAAATAGTGTTGGTAAGTTAGATGAATGAGGTACTGAAGGACTCAAGATACTTTCGTAGAAGAGGGGTGGGGGGGCAGGATCAAAACAGAGTTCATTTGACTTATGTGGGATTGGTAGGGCGTTTAAGGAACGATTGGAAGGCTTAGGAAGAATACTCACGTCTATTAACCCTTTCACTGCTATTTGCTCCACCTTTCTTTAACAATTGATCACTCTAAGACATCTTTACTTGTCTTTAAACTGGGTAGAAATTCCAAAATATACTCTTTTTACATGCTTTCTTTTCTCGCAGATGCTAATAAAGATCTCATACATTGCTATTGATGTTGTTAATTGTCTCGTGTCGTAGTGAAAGAGTTAAACAAGAGACTTTTCACGTGATTTTTGGCTATTCTTTATGACAATTCTTTTTATAGGACAATCATTTGAAGCAGATCCTTTTTGCCTCTCCTTTTTCGTTTCTATTCACCAAATCCATTCTTGCATCAAAAGGAATAAATATATAACGCGAGAGAAGGAAAGCAAGTTTTCTACACTTTTTTACTCGTTGTTATGGCATTTCTATTTATGACCTTTTTCATAAAAAATAAAATAAAATACATTTGAGGGAATGAAGAAAATTTTTTTTTACACTTTTTCAGTATTTATGACATTTCTATTCTTGGCCATGTCCATTTCATTTTCTTTTGTCTTGTTTATTTTCTAGTTAATTTCTTCGTTAAAAAGCAAGTAACAAAAGACAATAAAGTCAAAATAACAAGAGAAGCATTTCACATAGCAGGTCTTGAAGGTAAAAAGTAAATTAGATATCACAAACAGCCAATCCTCGCATTGAATTAGCAATGCACGAATTTCCTTGCATGAATTAATATAGTCCAAAGGCATGACAACGTATAATTAGAGGTAACTTGAACTTGCTCTCTCTCTCTACCATTCGAAGCTGCACAAAAAAAAGGCAGAAATTGCTGGTGGTTTTAGGAGCAACTATTTCTTTCACCCAGTAGAACAGTTAACCAATATTTCAACGGACGCAGGGCCAAGAAATAGAAAACGTTTGGACGGGACATTTCCATCATAACGAGGGGTGACTAATTGAAGCCAGTGTCTCCCAAGTGAGTAAAAACCACCTCGCTCATTTTTTATCCCGTCGTCACAAAAGAATGATCAATTAAGGGAAAACTATATTATCGGGTCATTATAGATTGCCTTTAATTTCATTGACATCGAAGACTCTTTAAACGTTGAGGATGTGTTTGTCTTTAGGAGTCAGATATTTCGTATTATTGTTTACAAGGGTAGACTAAAATTAGAGAGAAAAATGGGAGTCAGGAGAGAGTTTTAATTGGAAGTAACAAGGGAAAGACGAATGAAACACGAGAAAACTATATAGAATTGGAAACACAGAGAAACATACATATATAAATGGACATGAATAAAGAGAGAGGCTAAATACAAACACTAACAGACAGACAGACAGACCGAAATTCACAGACAGACAGACAGACAGCCAGACACAGAATTCAGAAACTTTTAGAGTAAGAGGGTAGTGACAAATCTGAAGGAAAGAGCAAAAAAAGAAAAAAAAGAGACAAAAAGAAGAAAACCTGTCAGAAAAGTGATGGAAAAGTCTGCAGGGAGGCTGAGGAAGTTCAACCGTGTTAGAGACGACTGAAGGACACAAAGAAAGACTGAAACTGGGAGAGACAAAATAGAAACGAAGAATGACAAATGTAAAGACTCATAGAAACTAAGAGAGAGAGAGAGAAAGAAAAAGTAAATAAAAACAGAAAGAAGAGAGACTGACAGAATGGGAAATACAAAAGAAAACACAGGAAGAAAAAAAGGAAGTAAAAGAAACTAACAAAAACCGAAAAAAATAGATAGACTGAGAGCCAAAACAAAAACTGAGAAAAACTGATGGATGAGAGGGAAGCGAAACTGATAGATGAGTGAGGCAGAAGGGGTAGGAAATATGATAAGTGTCAGGGTGAATGTTACTTGATGGAAGCCAATGGATGGATGATGGTCGATATGAACAACGCTGGCGCTGAGTAGGAGAAACCAGGAAGGCTGCGGGGAACGAGTAAGCAGAGATAGCTAATTAATTATCACTCACTCTGGTAAGGGGACGTGATCTGATGGAAGAGAGAGAGAGAGAGAGAGAGAGAGAGAGAGAGAGAGAGAGAGAGAGAGAGAGAGAGAGAGAGAGAGAAGGAGAGGGAGAGGGGGGGTATGAAGTGTTTAGTAATCACGGTAGGGACTTGATATGCTTTGTTGATTGCACTAATGGTTCTATTATGTTTTTTTTTCTTTTTTTTTTCTTATCTTCGCTGATCTTTCTTTTTTCTTGTTTTATTCATGTGTTTCCTTTTTTTTCTCTTTCTTTTTTCTATTTTTTTGCATCTTTTCTTGTTTAGCGTCGTGTTCTGCGGTTGCTCTCTCACTTAAGGATTATTTGCCATGCCCTTGTTGTTTTTGCGGCAACTGTGTTTTGTTTTGCTGTGAATATTTCTAAGTCTGTGTGTTGCTGGCGGCGGTGGTGGTGGTGGTGGTGGTGGTGGTGGTGGTGGTGCTTATACAGTGTAGCTTGCTTTGTAAATGTGTACTTGTTTTAGCTTCATTGATACACATTTGCATTTTGACTGTGATATTATTATTATTATTATTATTATTATTATTATTATTATTATTATTATTATTATTATTATTGATAAGGCACTACTATTACTACTACTACGATCATCATTTTCTGTGAGTGCTGTGGAACTTTGTATGAGAGAGAGAGAGAGAGAGAGAGAGAGAGAGAGAGAGAGAGAGAGAGAGAGAGAGAGAGAGAGAGAGAGAGAGAGAGAGAGAGAGAGCAAGCAAGCATTACATTTTACTCTTCATCATTTCCATCTTTTTCTTTTACACTTGAACACATTTCCTTTCTCTTTTTCTTCAATCTTTCCTTCTTTCTTTCCTTCTTTCTTTCCGGGACATCGCCTCGCGTGTGTGGGGTTAGCGCTGGAGGATCATGCGTCGCTCCATTGTACATACATCATTGGCATTAGTTAGTTATCAAGCACACCAGCCACTTTTATTTCCTTTTCCCTGCATGACACCGCCTTCCCGGGACACCATCATGTATAATTTAGCGCCATAAACCTGCATCCTCAAAGCTTCTCTCTTTAGAAAACCCTTACCAAGATTCAAGTATATATTTTTTCTTCGTATTTTTAATCTGGTCAACAAAATTCTCAATGACTCTCTCTCTCTCTCTCTCTCTCTCTCTCTCTCTCTCTCTCTCTCTCTCTCTCTCTCTCTCTCTCTCTCTCTCTCTCTCTCTCTCTGTATATTATTTGTTGGTTTATGTTACGAGAAGACCCAGAAAATAGTGTGTCTGTTGATATACCTCTTGATTTAGCTTGCTTGCGATGACTCCTTTCCTACCAGCAGTCTCTCATTTCTTGCCGTCTCTGTCTCTTTTATTCCCTTTTATTGTCCTTTCTAGACGTGTCCTCATGTATAATGTATGAGTGTCGTGTCGTGTTTTTTTATCCTCCTCCTCTTCCTCGTGTTCCTGTTCCAAGTAAGGCCGTGGAAAAACAAGAACGCAACACATTTCCTCGTTTTTTCTTTGTTTTCTTCCTACTCCTGCTTCCAGCCCTGTCATCTGGTGTTACTCATGGAAGAGGCAGACACCCCACTCCCTCATTTACACGTTAATCCATCCGCCTGTCTTTCTCTTGGTAGTTTGTCTGAGTGGCCGGTGATTACTGCCTCCAGAGCACTTGCATATTACGTATATATATTGTACACTCGTTTTTTTTTTTTTTTTATGCGTGTATGTGTTTTTTTGGTGTTTTTTTTTCTCTTTTTTTTTTTTTCTCCGCAGTAACTGTAAGTGTATCCTGAAATGCATCTTTATGAATTTATTGAATGCTTATTGTTTTATTAGTTTTGTTGTGTGTGTGTGTGTGTGTGTGTGTGTGTGTGTGTGTGTGTGTGTGTGTGTGTGTGTGTGTGTGTGTGTGTGTGTGTGTGTGTGTGTTATTTATTTGGTGTACTGGATAGTTCAATGTTATGTGTGAGTTTGTGTTCATTGTTCTCTTGTTATTGATTCTTATTTTACTTTTTGTTCTCTTCCTTGTTTTTTATTACTATCTATCTATTCATTTGGTTTATTTGTTTATTTATTTATTTATTCATTTATTTTTACTTCCAATGACGTTCTTTTAATCTGTCGTCATTATACTCTATCCGTGAACGTGAATCTCTCAACTATTTTCCCTCTCCTATTTCTCTCCACCAAAACCTCAACAACTCTTATTTTCTTCCTAGTTATGTGTGACTCATGCACTTTTCCTCTCACTTTTGTACTGTAACTTCTTCTTTTTTTCGCTCTGTTTACTACCAACTCGTAACGCGGTTGAGATCTCGTGCCGGCCGCCACTCTATCGCCCTGCCATCAGCCTGCCTCGCCTCGGCCACACCTGGTCCACCTGTACACCATGTCCCGGCCTCACCAAAACGTCAACCCCCTACTGAGTGCCAGGGAAGTTTGTGGTCACCATCCCCCCTTCCCCTCCTGTCCACATCCTCTCCCTCTCCTTCCTCCTCCTTGTCGCGTTACCTCTTCTGTAGCATTTGTTGTCATTGGTGTATCTTTCTCTCCCCCACAGGTGAGTAAAACAATGTCCACGTGGCTCAAGTAACGGCGGTGGACGGAAAGGTAAGGTCAGTGCTCTTATAAAGTGATTTTTTTTATATTCCTACAAGTTTTAGTATTCATTGTTGTTTTAGTAGGCGGATTGTGTGTTTTTCTCGCTCCCAGGTAATGAAAATCGGACTCACTCACCTGGCTGGCGTGGTAGGAGGGAAGGGAAGGGGGTCGTAGTAGTTTGTGGTGGTGGTGGTGGTGGTGGTGTGGGGGATGGTGGAGGCCAATGCGGGTTTAATGAAGGAAGGTTTTGATTTTCATTACGCTTTTTCCTCACTCCTTGGATACTTTACGATTCGCTCAAGTGTAATTAGGGTCTGTTCTTATCTAAGGCGAAGCAGAAAAAGAGCGGAGGAGGATGAAGAGGAGGAAGAGGAGGAGGAGGAGGGAAGTGCCAGGCAGTGAAGCGAGGTTGGGATGAGCGAGCGGCTCGTCGGTGGATGACCCATCATAGTTCCCCCTATTAATGGCCAAGTAGGATAGAGAGACAGAAAACGGGCCATCGATTACCTTGATATATTTGCCCAGCGCGACACTCTGATGGACAGAGCGAGGGAGAAGGTGTGTCATCTCCGTCACAGAGGCATTTTTATCGATTTCAAAGAGCTATTAAAGGATGCATGTGCTCTCCATTACTCCTCGTCACCTTGGTCGTCAAAGGAAGTCTAGAGGAAGGGAATCCATACATACCAGCAATTCTAATCCGAGCAGATCGAGAATTAAGATCCTGGTTTATTATACTTTTGCACGTACTAGCGAGCAGGGGAGGGAGTGAAGGTTCAAGAGGACGAAGCGATGACCTTAGAGTGCGAGACAATGGTGGTGATGGTGGTGGTCCTGGTAACCGTGAGGGAAACCATGTCCTTTACCTGCAAGTCACGATTTTCCATGATTTCCTTTTACATCTACAGACACCTGGGCTTCGCATCCATCAACTTCAGATCGTCTTGTTTGTGAGATAGCGATGTGGCGACCATTACGTATTTAACTTTTTAATCTTTACCCCTTTAGTACTATGACGCGTTTTCATATTTTTTTCTGCTTACTTTTAGGGATTTTATTGGGTTCAGAAACTTGTGTGTGGATTAAGACAGTGAAGACTCTGGCCACTAATCTTCTCACCTCCGTAGACCCTTCCTGATGTTAATAGAATCGTCTAGTCACACCAAAAATTCATGATAAAAATGCGTCCCAGTACAAAAGGGGTTAAAGAGCTACTGAATCCTTGCGTATTCTCGTGAAAATCTGCCACAAAACGACATAATTTTAGTTTTCCTTGCACTTCTCCAGCAGCCCTGAGTCACGTTTTGCTCTGCACTTACCATTATTGTATTCGCCTTATAGCAAGAGTTATTAGCAAGAGACATAATGAATCCTACTTCTCTCTGATGCTGTAGGCGGCAAGCTGGTGGTGGTGGTGGTGGTGGTGGTGGTGGTGGTGGTTGAAGAGGAATGAAGAGCATAGAAAACGGGTGACAAATAAGTAGAGTGACGAAAACAATAACGCTCGTACTCTCAAACCCTTCGATTCTTCACCTTCACTATTTCAGAAGGCTTTATTCGAATTACCACGAGTTTTTCAAGATTTTTTTTAAGATCTTAGAGGCAAAGTGACAAGATTTTCACATAATTAACTGGATAAACATTCTTGAAACCACCATTAATCGTCTCTGTGGTCTTTGAAAATAGTCGTCCTGAGAGAGCAAAGTGTTTCTGAATACTTGTTAGAATTTAATAAGGAAGATACGGTGTATTCATAATTCTCTCTCTCTCTCTCTCTCTCTCTCTCTCTCTCTCTCTCTCTCTCTCTCTCTCTCTCTCTCTCTCTCTCTCTCTCTTTCTCTTTCTCTCTCTCTCTGGTCATGGCCTTCTCATCTGTAAATTTATCTCATCACGTATTGACCGTGGATAACATTATTCAATACTTAGCTGAAAATGGACAGAAATGAAACAGGATAACAGTAGTAGTGGTGGTGGTAGTGGTGGTGGTGGTGGTGGTGGTGGTGGTGGTGGTGGTGGTGGTGGTGGTAAAATTAAGATGCGTCAAAATACTGTAGTAGTTATAGAAGTATTATAGAGGAGGACGATGAACAAGAAAAGAAAAAAAAATGAAGGATTAAAAGGAAAAATAGTATATAGTAATTTTATTCATCTTTACTTGAAATAGAGAAGAATAAAGTGGAACGTGAATGATAAATATATTGAAAAAGACGCAAATTCAAGGTGAATAAATCAATACAAAAATGTTCTCTCTTTCTTGATGAAATAGAAAATGAAAAACATGAAATAACACCAAAAAATACAATGAAAAAAAAAAAAAAATGTCTATCCTTTGATAATATATGGATAAGTGAATAAGAAAAAGAGGAAGCAAAAGGAAAAACTGGATATTTGGGATTTCAATATTTCTTTTCTTCATCTTATTTCGCTCAAGTTGTCTGGGAGGGGAAAGAAGGAAGAAGGGTGGTGGTGAAAGGATACAGGGAAAAAAAGATGGGAATGTGATGTAGTGAAGGGAAAAAAAGTTATGAGATCTTCCAAGAGAGAGAGATAGAGAGAGAGAGAGAGAGAGAGAGAGAGAGAGAGAGAGAGAGAGAGAGAGAGAGAGAGAGAGCAAACAAGGTAACGAGACCACATACAAGTAACCTAGTTTAGCACTAACAATAAACAAGTGCAACACAATTGTAGCCCAGACAGGAACCAGATCTTGTTTTACTCATATACTTGCCATCGACACAAATCTCTTCCTGCATATAGGACCTTCAGACTGCTTTGAAAACGAGAGTGGGTGGGGCAGGGCTGCTGGGTGGGTTGAGTTGCTGGGTGGGGCGGGGCAGGGACAAGTGTTACGAGACATAAGCACAGCCTCAAGATAAACAAGTTTTCTTCCTCTTCCTCCTCTTATGTGCGCACTCTCGCTCTCCACGTGTGTAATTACCATAAAGTTGAACTATCCTTTTCATGCAGCATATCGTCGATAGAAATGCAAGAGATTATTTCTTTCGTGTACGATTGTGAAGGTAAGAGAAATAAATACACTTAATCATTTTCTAAGGCTATTGCACAGCTGACTGAAATGAGTAAAAGAGTCTGCGCAGAGAGTAGAAAAGTTAACATAACAGTTTTAAGGCCAGTAGCGATCTTGGATGCCTGGTGGTGCTGCAAGTAAAAATAGTGAATGAATTATCGTGTAACTCATTTTTAACATTTTCTTTCTGGCACTACTATATTAGTGGGGTAATTCTAGATGCCAGATACTTTCTCCTGCCTTGACTGCCTAACTGTTTCTCACAATGCAAAGGTATAGATGGAGAAGGCTTCGTATTTTCAAAAATGAGTTTCTCATCATTTTATGATGGTCGTGATAGTGATAAGGAAAACAACAACAACAACAACAACAACAACAACAACAACAACAACAACAACGTCAACAACAACAACAAAACGGTGCGATCACTACAGTGCTACGAGAAATAACAAATATTCGAAGTAGCAGATGATAACTAATTTTGAAAGGTATTTTGTTTGATAAGATGAGGAAGAAAAGTAAAAGTAAAGAAAGTGAGAGACAGGCGACAGCCAGTTGAAGGCAGGGAAAGGACGACATGAGTACCTGGTGCCCTTTAAATGTTAACGTTACTTTTCTTTCACCATTTCTATCTGTCTCATCATGTGATTTACTCGATCATTCTCTTCTCTCTACTCTCTCTCTCTCTCTCTCTCTCTCTCTCTCTCTCTCTCTCTCTCTCTCTCTCTCTCTCTCTCTCTCTCTCTCTCTCTCTCTCTCTCTCTCTCTCTCTCTCTGCAAAATATTTTAACATTATTATTTTCATGGCTTTGCAAAATGCACCTCGCAGCTTTTGCCTTCAAACGCTCGCTGTCACACTTATGAAAAGACCTCTTAGGGCACGAGGCGTGAATATCCTTTTTTCTCTCCTGTAATACATAAGTGAGTTTTATTATAGTCATGTTTTGTATTCTCGCTCAATTTTCAAGATTTGATAAGTGTCTCATAGCTACTCTTCTAGTTAAGTTATATTAGTGATAGATATGTATGTTGGGTGTGAAAGGATGTTATTATCTATCAATCTACGTAGCTACATGTGCATTACATTCAGGTATAAAAGTATCTATACTCGTATCTACACATCGATCTGTAATCACATTACTTTTAGGCGTACAATTATTTATATATTCTTGTGACTTCCGCAGTTACAAATACGATATGAGTGATCAAACAGAACATGTGATATAAATCTTCCTTATATAATTATTCACGTAAACACCAGATCATCCATCTAATTACACTGCGTGCTTTTCTTTTCTCTTTACCTTTCTCCTCCAGCGTCACATTCCTCACACCAGGCTTCTCTCCCTGGCATCAAACTATAGCTAGCATCAGTGTGATGTCGTCAGCACATGCCCATGTTGTCATGTTGCTGTGGGGTAGCTGACTGACTCTCTTGCATCGTGTCTGATTATATATTTCGTCGTCGGGTCTCTAGTGTATTTTTAACTTTTTATTGAATATCCATCTTATTTTCGTCATTCATTGCCTTCTACTTTTGGTACGATGTTTTGATTACAATCTTTTAAGTCTTTTGACTGTATTACCCTTTATTTTTTATCTCTCTTCCTTTTTCATTTCCAGCATATGCTATTGTAGCGCTCAGATTAATTTTAAGCTTTTCATCAGCAGTTTATGTTGCGTGTACAATTTACATGAATAGTGGTCTTTCGTTCTCCCTTCCAATTAGTTTTTCTTCATAATCCTCGTGCACATATCCCTTTCCTCTCTCTCTCTCTCTCTCTCTCTCTCTCTCTCTCTCTCTCTCTCTCTCTCTCTCTCTCTCTCTCTCTCTCTCTCTCTCTCTCTCTCTCTCTCTCTCCTGATCTTCCTATTTCTCTCGCTTCTTCTTCCACTTTTTACTTTGAACTATTTTCTTGTAGTCTGCTATATTTTCTTAATTCCAAGAGGTGCATAATACATTCTTCAGCCTCACCACTTGCACTCTGACCTTGCTACACTTCTTCCCTCCGTTCAATAGGAGGGTCGTTCCTTCCTTTTATATTGTTTAACAAAAAAATCCCCACAATAGACCGTTGTCGCGTACTGCTTTTCAGGAGAGTTTGGCCGAGGAAGAATATTAAATTGAACTTTTATAACCCTTTTGATAGAGAGAGAGAGAGAGAGAGAGAGAGAGAGAGAGAGAGAGAGAGAGAGAGAGAGAGAGAGAGAGAGAGAGAGAGAGAGAGAGAGAGAATGGATGTTTATTTATTTACTCATTTTTTTTATTTGATTGACTGTTGAATGGAATGAATAATTAAGGCATTGTAACAATACTGGTCAAATATTGATTAGAAATTCCATACAGATTCTTAATAGAAAGCAATGTTTTTTTTTTATGTTTATATCTGCTACATATTTTCACCTATTCTATCTACACTCTAGATAAAGATTCCCTTTCAAGGAAGCCAACCAGGAAGAAAGACCATAACTACATAGATTATTTTGTGTCCATCTAACCTCCTTACATATTGACTCCTGGAAGGCCACATTGCAAGTCCCGTGACTGAAAAAGTTTTTACTTCTCTTTGTTTTATTTTCACCTTTTCTCCTTGCAGTCACTCCTTGGGTCATTATTTCAGTGATCGTAAAAGTTGCCTGGCTGGAAGAAAGGCAGATTAATAGTAAGAAGGAGAGGAAGGAATACTAGTTGCTTGCGCCATGCTGAGAAACAAGGGGAATAAGGTAATCAAGTAGACAGGCTATCTAAAGATGATGAAAGGTACGGAATAACTTATTTATATCTGAGGAACACCAACACTTCCTCTTCTTCCGATAACAGCACATTACTATCACGCCCAGGACGGGAATTTTCCCTTTCCACTGTTGATGTGTTATACTAATCGCCACACCCTCCTTCAACTCCTAGTCTGTATGAACTCTACTTACCGTTATCCCTGCATTTACATTGCCCTAGTTTTCTGTTAAGTCCTAACATGTTCACTTTCTGACGTGTGTTGGTAAATATGTATGTACCTTTCACCATCATTCCTAGTCCACCAAACAGCACCACCATCACCACTACCGTTCTCGCTTGCTGTTGCATTAGTGGTAATTAATGTTTTCGCTTCCCGTCGACGAGAATACAGGACGATTTTTCCCCCTTCAATTATCGGGTATCTCTTGAGGTTGAATGCAATCATGCATGCAGGTGATCGAACGTGTCCTTGGGGGATATGTACCGACACGCAGACAGAAAAAACACGACTGGTGTTTAGAGTTAAGGTGCCAGAGAGAGAGAGAGAGAGAGAGAGAGAGAGAGAGAGAGAGAGAGAGAGAGAGAGAGAGAGAGATGAAAGGCGTGTTTCCAAGGTGTGACGGTGGTCTGGTACAGAAAAATGACCGCGGAAGGAGGGGAGGAGAGCGAGCGAGGAAAAAAAAAAAAAAAAAACAGGGTGTGGCGGAGTTTTTGCGACTGACCCACATCCTACATTGCCTCGGATCTCAAGGAGTGTAGGAGGTGGATCGGAGCCCCTGCTATCGCCTCAGCACACTAGGAAAGGACTGGTGTCTTAAGTCCCTCGTTATGGGTTTACTTTTAAGGAGAAGTGGAAGATATTGCTCGTTTATGTTCTGCTGTCTGCCCATGACGGCTTGCGGTGAGTTAAGGATACGACCATACAGCTTTGTAAAGGGCAAGGGATTGGAGATAGAGAGAGAGAGAGAGAGTAGTAGTAGTAGTAGTAGCTATGAGGGATGCAAATTATTTATGGAATAGTAGAGTGAGATGGTACAAGGAGTGAAAAAGTGGGCTTTTGGAAAATAATTGGTGTTGGAGGAGGAAGGGATGAAGGACCCTATGGAATAGAAAACGTGTGGGTGTTGAAAGATAGGGAAGGGGTAGTTGAAAAGGTAAGGGGATCAAGCTGGGCAATTAAGAGGGCTATGAGAAGGTATTGGGAAAGTTGGAAGCAGAAATACAGATAAATAAAAATAGTTGAAGATAATGTGAAATAGAAATTGTGATTTTGGCGCATTGGTTTGGATAAAAGAAAAAATGCCGCTAGTATAAATGAGCAAATTGCAAATATACACTGTATATGAAAGACTAGTGTGAGGTGGAGTAAGAAACCTGAAAGAAGGATGGGATATTCGAGATGAACCAGGATAAGGGACTAAAGATAAGAAGTATAAGGGAATGCATGCAAGGCTGTCGGATTGTGGAGTGAGGGCTGGCCATGGGGGTTAGAGGATACCAGGCAAAGGGTGGTGGATGGCCCTGGCGGTGATAACAGTCCGTGATAATGTTGGGTAATGTACTGCACTGCAAGGTCCGGCTGTGGTCCATGAACTTATAAAAAAATGGTAAAAATAAAGATAAGGAGATGAAATGGAAGCAGCGGAATAGAACAAGAGAAGAGAGAGGAAGATTCATGACAAGGATTTAGATGAGAGAGAGAGAGAGAGAGAGAGAGAGAGAGTGACTAAGCCCATCAATCTTAATAAGCGTCTAATGAAGGAGAAAGTGGTGGTGGTGATGGTGGTGGTTGGTGATTATTTTCTTTTTTTTATGTAAGAGAGGAAGCCGACCAAAGGTAAAATAAACTATCATTAAAAAAGGCCCACTGAAGTGCTGGTCTTTAAACAGGTCTTGAATAATTTTTTTTATTCTCTCCATTTTTTCTTCATTAATAGTTTGCATGAAGAACGTATGTGTGTGGTTAAGTTAAGTTTAGTGTGAGGGAAGAGAGTTGTGTTTAGAGGGCAGGCTGTGACTCCCTCCCTCCTGGAGTGGTGAGTTACAAAGGGAAACGATCAGTTAGGTCACGGTTGGCTTAATTTTTTACTTTAATATTTTGCATTAAGGATGTATGTGTGGTTAAGTTAAGTTTAGTGTGGGGGAAGAAAGTTGTGTTTATAGGACAGGCTGTGACTCCCTCCCTCCTCGTGTGGTGAGTAACAAAGAGAAACGTTTAGTATGGTCAAGATTGGTTTTAATGATAAGTTCACAGCACCCCCTGAACCAGTGGTGTTAGGCCTCACTGGGAGTAATTATAATCGTTTCGCCAGGTGTCTATTGCCTCCTCCTCATGAAGATATAGATATGGTTCTCAAGTGTTGTGTCAAGAATTGGTGGTAAAAAGTGGTGAAAGAGAAAGGTGTAGTGATGTGATGATGGTGGTGGTGATGACAAAGACAATGGTGATAATAATGATGATAGTAATAGTGTTAGTGATTGCAATAATTATGTTAGTGATGATGACGATGATGATAACATTGATGATGATAATGATGATGATGGTGGTGGTGTTTGCAGGTGATCGCTGTCTCGCTGTGGACAATGCTGGAGATGATCATTCTAGGAGCTGTTGTCATCTACTGCACGGTAAGCATTGTAGTAGTAGTAGTAGTAGTAGTAGTAGTAGTAGTAGTAGTAGTAGTAGTAGTAGTAGTAGTAGTAGTAGTAGTAGTCGTTGTTGTTGTTGTTGTTGTTGTTGTTGTTGTTGTTGTTGTAGTTAATAGTAGTAGTAGTAGTAGTAGTAGTAGTAGTAGTAGTCGTTGTTGTTGTTGTTGTTGTAGTTAATAGTAGTAGTAGTAGTTGTAGTAGTAGTAGTAGTAGTAGTAGTAGTAGTAGTAGTAGTAGTAGTAGTAGTAGTAGTAGTGGTGGTGGTGGTGGTGGTGGTGATGGTGGTGGTAGTAGCGAATGGTTATAAGTAGAGTAGTGCTAGCAGTAGTGATAATAGCAGCAGCAGCAGCAACAGCAGTAGTAGTAGTAGTAGTAGTAATAGAAGTAGTGGTAGTAGCAGTGGCTCTTCTTACTGGTTATGCTCTTAATCACTTTCTTTTTCTTTCCTTCCTTCTCCCCTTCACCATTCCCTTCTTCATCCCTTCCTTCCTATCCCTTCCATCTCTCCTAACTCTACCTACATCTTTTTGCTCCCTCCTGCAGACTCTTACAATGAACCCACGTAACTCATTCTCGTCTAATTACTTTACTCTCCTTACCCTGTCAGATCTTCCTTCGTTTCGTGGAGCCCTCCGTCACTATGTGCATGGTGGAGCCCTGGTTCAGAGAGCTGGGATTCGCTATCTTCTACGGCGCCATCGTGTTGAAGCTGTACAGGTGAATAAAGGAGCGTATGGTGTAGTAATCCTATTAGTGAAACTCTATCCCTTCCTTCATGTCTTCACCTAAACTTCATCTTCCAATCTTTATATTCTTCTTTCCCTCACACACTGTCTTTCTCCCACAAAATCACAAATCACAATCCTTTGAGTCGTGTTGAAGTTGTACAGGTGGAGCGTGGGGTGTAGTAATCCTATTAGTGAAACTCTATCCCTTCATTCATGTCTTCACCCAAACCTCATCCTCCAATCTTTATATTCTTCTTTCCCCACACTGTCTCCCCCCCACAAAATCACCAATCTTGATCCTATAAATGCAGTATCTACCAGTCCACACCACCAGAGTTACTATATAAAGCCTGTTCTATTGTATACTAAGAAGAGATGTCCCAAAGTGATTAGTACAGAAGTGCCAGCGAACCGTGAAAGAATTGTGATAGGGAGAGTGAGGGACAGCAAAAGGTTGAAAAGGGAGGTGGAAGTTAGACAAATATTAATTAGAAATGTAATGTGTATTTTGATCGAAAGTGTTTATCAGGAGAGAGAGAGAGAGAGAGAGAGAGAGAGAGAGAGAGAGAGAGAGAGAGAGAGAGAGAGAGAGAGAGAGAGAGAGAGAGAGAGAGAGAGAG
>JAHFWG010000842.1:46110-51110 GCA_020233015.1 Callinectes sapidus | reverse complement strand
TGTTGGGTTATGATTTGTTGATTTTATTGTTGTTGTTGTTGTTGATTTTGTTGTTGTTGTTGATTTTGTTATTGTTGTTTGATCTGCTATATGGATTGATTGCTATTTGAGAGAGAGAGAGAGAGAGAGAGAGAGAGAGAGAGAGAGAGAGAGAGAGAGAGGAAGGGGGGGCTCACACACACACACACACTTGCTTAGCTTGAATGCACACACGCACAAACAATAAGAGGCATGCAGCGTCACACACACACACACACACACACACACACACACACACACACACACACACAGCTTGGATAATAGTGGTCATACATTTAGGTGTCATTTGGTGGAGAGAGAGAGAGAGAGAGAGAGCGTTCATGACTCATTAGGGCTGTTTGTCTTATCTCGTTAATTAAACTATCACAGAGTCTTGAAAGGCTTAATGATTTCCGTGACAGCTTGTTAATTTTTGGGCGAAATATTGAAAACCCCAATTATATTCACTTGATCATGTTAAACTGCCACTTGAAATAATGAAAATAACCTTAAAATCCCCCAATAACTTCCACTGCAGCCTGTCAAACTATAGAACCATGAAAACACCCTTGAAAACTCCAATAACTTCCACTACAGCCTGTCAAACTATAGAACCATGAAAACCCCAATAACTTCCACTACAACCTGTCAAGCTACCACATAAAAAACACCCTTTAAAACCCAAATAACTTCCACTGCAGCCTGTCAAACTATAGAACCATGAAAACATCCTTGAAAACCCCAATAACCTCCACTGCAGCCTGTCAAACTATAGAACCATGAAAACCCCAATAACTTCCACTGCAGCCTGTCAAACTATACAACCATGAAAACACCCTTGAAAACCCCAATAACTTCCACTACAGCCTGTCAAACTACTATATGAAAAATACCCTTTAAAACCCCAATAACTTCCGCTACAGCCTGTCAAAATATAAAACCATGAAAAATCACCAACAATGACCCATTTTCTCTCAACCTATAGACACAAAACCCTCAATTTAAAACATTTCTTTCAAAGTCCCCCTTAAATACAAAAAAACTCAACATAAAACATTTTCCCTCTAAAACAACCCAAAAAACTCAACAAAAACCTTATTTCTCTTCAAATTTCCCCATTAAAGACCTCAATTTAAACCATTTTCTTCAAATCCCCCCTTAAAAAACAAGAACAAAAACAAAAATTACACGCAAACACATCATTTTCCCTCTAAAAAAAGGAGAAAAAAATAGAAAAAACCAACAAACTTAACAAAAAACCCATATCTCTCTAAATCCCCCTTAAAAAAAACCATTAAAACCCACAAAATCACTAACACAGACCCATTTTCCCTCCTTCAAGACACAAAACCCTCAATTTAAACCTTTCCCTTCAAATCCCCCTTAAAAAACACAAAAAATACACACAAACACACAGAAAAAGAAAAAAAAGCAATAAACTTAACAAAAAACCCATATCTCTCTAAATCCCCCTTAAAAAACCCATTAAAACCCACAAAATCACTAACAAAGACCCATTTTCTCTCCATATCAAGAAAAACAACAACAACAAAAAACACAAATAATTTTCCCTCTAAAAAAACAAAAAAACCAAACAAACGTAACAAAAAAACCCTTTCTCTTCAAATTTCCCCATTAAAACCCACAAAACCACTAACAAAGACCCATTCCCTCTACAGGAGCTGGACATGTTGGCCCAGCAGTTGAACGAGCTTGGCGCCGTGACAGGAGACCGTGAACGCGCAGAACGAAACGAGAGAGAACGCGCCGAGAGAGACTTAGAGCGAGAGCGGGAGAGAGCGGAGAGGAGACGCCAAAGGGAGGAGCGAGGGAGGGAGTGGGAGAGGGAGAGGGAGAGGGAGAAGGAGAGGGAGAGGGAGAGGGAAAGGGAGAGGGAGAAGAGGGAGCAGCAGGAGAAGGCAAGGCAGAATGGAGGGAACAAGCATGAGTCACCAGCCACGCAGCCGCCACTTATAGAAGAAGACTCCAGCGACGATGATCCTGACGAACGAGTGAGGAACGATGGGACACTGCTGGCTTCTGACCCTCCCAAGCCCCTGTGAGTACTAATTCACCCTTATTCTGACCCTAACTCACCCTTAACCCTTTAAATTCTCACCCTGAACCCCTAAAAACATTCTAAATCCTTCTAACCCTTCTCAAACCCTCCCTGAATCCTTAAACACACATTCTAACCTTAAAACATATCTTGAACCCTTAAATCCTCACCAAACATATCTTGAACCCTTAAATCCTCACCCTGAACCCTTATATACCCACTGTGAATCCTACAACACACCCTGAACCCTTTAATATACATTCTGAACCCTTATTTCAACCCTCAGCCTTTATTCCAACCCTAAAACACACTCCAAATCTTTAAGTACTCATCTTGAACCCTTATTTCAACCCTTAAACACATTTTGAACCCTTTAAACACACTCTGAACCCTTAAAACACACCCTGAACCCTTAAATATGGATTCTGAACCTGTATTCCAGCCTTAAAACACATTCCAAACCCTTATTCCAGCCCTAAAACACATTCCAGACCCTTATTCCAGCCCTAAAACACATTCCAAACCCTTATTCCAGCCTTAAAACACATTCCAAACCCTTATTCCAGCCCTAAAACACATTCCAAACCCTTATTCCAGCCCTAAAACACATTCCAAACCCTTATTCCAGCCCTAAAACACATTCCAAACCCTTATTCCAGCCCTAAAACACATTCCAAACCCTTATTCCAGCCCTAAAACACATTCCAAACCCTTATTCCAGCCCTAAAACACATTCCAAACCCTTATTCCAGCCCTAAAACACATTCCAAACCCTTATTCCAGCCCTAAAACACATTCCAAACCCTTATTCCAGCCTTAAAACACATTCCAAACCCTTATTCCAGCCCTAAAACATTCCAAACCCTTATTCCAGCCCTAAAACATTCCAAACCCTTATTCCAGCCTTAAAACACATTCCAAACCCTTATTCCAGCCTTAAAACACATTCCAAACCCTTATTCCAGCCCTAAAACACATTCCAGACCCTTATTCCAGCCTTAAAACACATTCCAAACCCTTATTCCAGCCTTAAAACACATTCCAGACCCTTACTCCAGCCCAAAAACCCATTCCAAACCCTTATTCCAGCCTTAAAACACATTCCAAACCCTTATTCCAGCCCTAAAACACATTCCAGACCCTAATTCCAGCCCTAAAACACATTCCAAACCTCACAATACATTCTAATTCCTTATCCTGGCCATCTAGATTCCAATCCCTTATCTTGACCCCACAAATACTCCCTGATTCCTTATACTAACACTACAGTATCTAATTCCTTATATTTTCTTCACTACGCGAGATCTTGTTATTCTTGATCCTCTATTCTGGTTGTATAGACTCTTGGATTCTTTATATTCTCGTTATAAAGTATTCAATCCCCTTTATATTTCGTCTAACACCACATAAGGACGTTGTTTCAGGTGTTTATTTATTGTCTACACCTCAATGTTTGCATGTTTTGTGTATGTTTGTGTGTTTGTTGTTATTTTTTTGTATTTTTTTGTATATTTGGGTTGTCTTAAATGTTTGTAGAGGTGTATGTGTGTGTGTGTGTGTGTGTGTGTGTGTGTGTGTGTGTGTGTGTGAGTGAATTTTGATGTTTGTGTATGTATGTATGTATTTATTTATTTATTTATTTATGTATTCATTTTTACATTTTCAATCATTATTTTTTAAATTTTTCCTCTATTTTTTATTATTTTTTGTTTTTATTCAAGTTATTTTGATTAGTTCACTTTTTCACCTTTTTTATTTTATTTATTTTATTTTTTATTATTTTTGCTTTTTTCAATTGTATATACCTTTATTTATTTATTTCAAAGTACTATTATTTTTTATTGTTATTTTACTTCAATATAATCGTCTATTTTATCACGATTTTTGTTCTATTTTAACTCTACACACTTAATTCATTTTTTAAAGATATTATTTCAGTTATTTTTCACTTGTGTTAATATAATTTTTCTATTTTATCAAGTTACTTCAGTATAAACCATATTTTATCACATTGTTTTGCTCCTTAACTACAAATACTTAATTTTTCTAAGGTATTATTCAGTTATTTTTCACTTACGTTAATATAATCCTTCTATTTTATCAAGTTACCTTCATTTATGTATTTTAAAGTACCATTATATTTTATCTACTTCAATATAATCCTCTATTTTATCACATATTTGCTCTATTTCAATTATACGTAATATATTTAAGTTATATGTTTACTAACGTTAATATAATCCCCTTATTTAATTAACTCACCGTACAAAGAACAATAACATAAGCGTATTTTAATTAACACACCCAATGCATGCCTCTAATTAAGCTAACTTTCTCACACTACTTGTCTTAACACGTTTCGCCGCACTGGAGAGAGAGAGAGAGAGAGAGAGAGAGAGAGAGAGAGAGAGAGAGAGAGAGAGAGAGAGAGAGAGAAATAATACTATATAAACCTTATTTAACCCCACAAATACCACACAATGCAATCTCAAACCCATACAACAAAACAATACTATCCAATCCTACAAAATCAAATATAATACTATCCCAAACCTATACAATACCACCCAATCCTATCCCAAACCCTAATACAACACCACAAGGCCATCTCAACCCCATACGAGTAAATAAATGCTATCCGATCCTACACAACACCACTTAAATAGTATCCAATCCCTTAAAAGCCAATATAATGCAATCCAATTCCATAAAAGCGAATATAATGCAATTTAATCCCATATAAGTCGTCCCCTATGGTATCCCAGCAGCAGGAGACAGGCGGCGTGTGTGTGTCAGTATGGGTGTACAAACTGCTTCACCCATGGTTTAAGACGCCTCACCCACACCCACACCCACACCCACACCCCACCCGTGACGACAAGGTGTGGTAAGGGAGTGGCTTAATCATCATCATCATCATCAT
>JAHFWG010000842.1:38610-41110 GCA_020233015.1 Callinectes sapidus | reverse complement strand
TTCTTTACCTTATACTTTTTGTTTCATTTATACTTTTACCCTTCTTTTATTTATTTATTTATGTATTTTTTTTTTTTTTTTTTTTTTTTTTTTTTTTTTTTTTTTTTTTTTTTTTTTTTTTTTTGGTTAGTTTAGTCTGTTGGTGTTTATGCATTTTTTTCTTCTTTTTTTCTTTTATTTATTATTTATTTATTATTTTTTTTATGGGTTCCTCAATGCACTTAGCTCTTCTTTACCTTATACTTTTTGTTTCACTTATACTTTTACCCTTTCTTGATGTTATTTTTTGTTAGTTTAGTTTGTTGATGTTTATTTATTTATGTATTTATTTATTTATTTAACTTTACCCTTTCTTTGTGTTTTTTTTTGTTAGTTTAGTTTGTTGATGTTTATTTAGTTGTTTATTTATTTGTTTATTTAACTTTACCCTTCCTTGTTAGTTTAGTTTGTTGATGTTTATTTATTTATTTATTTATTTATTTAACTTTACCCTTCCTTGTTAGTTTAGTTTGTTGATGTTTGTTTATTTATTTATTTATTTATTTATTTAACTTTACCCTTTCTTTGTGTTTTTTTTGTTAGTTTAGTTTGTTGATGTTTATTTAGTTGTTTATTTATTTGTTTATTTAACTTTACCCTTCCTTGTTAGTTTAATTTGTTGATGTTTATTTATTTATTTATTTATCTATTTATTTAACTTTACCCTTCCTTGTTAGTTTAGTTTGTTGATGTTTATTTATTTATTTATTTATTTATTTATTTATTCTTCTGTTTTTAATTAATTTCTCTTTCTTTTATACAATTTTTTATAGATTTTCATTAATTTTCCCACTTTTCTTCTCTTTTTTAATGAATTTCTCCCTTCTTTGTAGTTTTTAATTATTTTCAGAAGAATTTGTTAGTTTTAAAAAAATTCTGGTATTTATTATTGTAATCTTTAAGTGTTTTAAATATTTCTTCTGTTTTATGGATCAAAATTTTTTTTATTGTAATTTTTTTTGAAGTTTCTAACCATTATTTCTTTCTTTCAGTCTTTTTTATATTTTTTTTCTGATTTATGTTGATTTTTTGTTAATTTATTCATTAGTTCCTTGTTTTATTCAGATTTTTTTGTTATTTCCTTGTTTATTTAGAATTTTTTGCCTTTGGTTTATTTTTGTTTTGTTTTCTTTCTTTTCCCTTTTTTGGTGGTTATTTTTTTGTGTATTTTGTTTATTTTGGTTTTCTTTTTTTTCATTTATTTTCATTTTTTCTCTTTTTTTTCCTTATTTTGAGTTTTTTTCATTTTTCCTTTGTTTTGTTGGTTATTTTGACTTTTTTTTCTTATTTTTGATGTTTTTTCCATTTTTTTCATTTTTTCACATTTTGCTAATATAATCAACCGTTAATCTTTTCCAGTATAATTTTTCTATTTTTTTTCTTATATAAGTTGATTTTTAGTCATTTATTCACTGATTCCTTGCTGTTATTATGATTTTTGCTTTGTTTTTCTTTGTTTATATTTGTTTTTTTATTATTATTATATTGCTTTACATATTTTTGGCTTTTTTTTATTTCATGATTTATTATTATTTTTTGTGATCTTAAATGATTTCCTGTTATTTTTTGGAGATTTTTTGCTTTTTTTAATCATATTCCATTTTTAATTATTTGTTTATTTATTTATTTATTTATTTTTATGCCTTTTGGGAGAATTTGTATCAATTTATTTATTTTTATCATTATTATCAAAAGGGGATGATTTTTTCTCTTTCTCTTATTTTTTTATGTATTGATTTCTGTTTTTTTCTATATTTTTTTCACCCTGATTATTATTCTATGTATATTTTCCTCTCCTTATGTATTTTTTTTATGTATTTTTACTCTGATATTTTCTTCCGTGTATGTATATGTGTATGTCATTGTATTTCCTGCTCTTGTCTTCATCTTCTTTCATTTTTTTTTTGTTTCATTCATTTCATTTTCATTTTCATTTCATTTATACATTTCATTTTCATTTTTTTTTTTTTTCATTTTTACTTGAATTTTGACATATTCCATTTATTAGTCATTATTTTCTTATTATCACTAAATTTTTATAAAGGTTTTTCTCGTGTGTGTGTGTGTGTGTGTGTGTGTGTGTGTGTGTGTGTACGTGTATGTGTGTACGTGTGTATGTGTGATTATTATTATTATTATTATTGTTATTATTATTATTATTATTATTATATTTCTTTATTTATTTATCTTTCATCTCTTCATCAAACACACACACACACACACATACACTCAATCACACTCAATCTTATAAAACACGAATATTGTAAAGAAAATGACATGTATGGAAAGAGAGAGAGAGAGTTTGTGTGTGTTTGTGTTTGAAATCTGTGTTTTTTTTCTATATATTCACAGTGCACATTTTATTTTCTTTCCTCACAAAATCACTGTGTGTGTGTGTGTCTGTGTGTGTGTGTGTGTGTGTGTGCGCGTTAGAGAGAAAATCCTTCATCGAACTGTCATA
>JAHFWG010000426.1:55905-78529 GCA_020233015.1 Callinectes sapidus | reverse complement strand
CCCCCCCCCCAGAGGTGAGCGAGGGAGTGCCCCCCCAGGTAGCGGAGGCTATGTTGATGCAGTCTCCCCTCGCCACCTCCCTTCTGCAGTCGTTCCTGGCCACCTCCCTCTGGTTTGGCTCCCCTGACAACACACAGAAGAGGAAGCCCAGCAGCAACACTAAGCAGAAGCAGCAACACCAGGTCTATGTAGGTTTTGTAGTTGTTGGTGTTGTTGTTGTTGTATTTTATTTTTTTATTTTTTACTTTGATTTCTTGTTACGTTTCTTTCTTTCTTTCTCTCTAACCTACTTTCTTTTTTTTTCTTTCTTTTCCTTTTTCTTTCATTTTTATATTCTGTCACCATTTACATTGATTTCTTGTTATGTTTCTTTCTCTCTCTCTCACTAACCTACTTTCTTTTTTTCTTTCTTTTCCTTTTTCTTTTCATTTTTATTTTCTGTCACCATCTCTTTTACCAATTAATCTCTCTCTCTCTCTCTCTAACCCATTTTCTTTCTTTTCTTTTTTATTTTCTGTCATGTCTTCTACCAATTTTTTTTCTCTCTCTCTCTCTCTCTCTCTCTCTCTCTCTCTCTCTCTCTCTCTCTCTCTCTCTCTCTCTCTCTCTCTCTCTCTCTCTCCCCTGGTTAGATTAAAAAAACCCTAAACTACCCTTGAAAACCTTATCTTCATCTCTCCTATCCTGCAAAAACCCTTAAAAACCCTTAAAAACCCTAAACTACCCCTAAAAACCCTTATCTTACTCAATTATCCCCCCAAAAAACCCTTAAAAATCCTTAAAATACCCCCAAAAAACCCCCAAAACCACCCCTGAAAACCCCCACTTCTTAATCACCCCATAAACAACCCTGAAAAGCCCCCCACCCCTGAACGACCCTTATCTCCCCCAGCAGGTCCCAGATGATGTTACCAGCGAGACTCTTGCAGTGGCGGCCGGTTCAACTAAGGAGAAGAGGCAGGAGCTGAAGAACACTGGCCAGAGCTACATCAACACCAAAGGAAAGCTGGTGGATGCGAAGAGAGTGTGGCCGCAGGATTGTAGTAGGTGAGAGAGAGAGGGAGAGGGAGAGAGAGGGAGTGGGGGGGAGAGGGAGAGAGTGGGGGAGGGAGGGAAGGGGGGGAAAGGGAGGGAGTTATGTAAGAATGATTGAGTGAAAGAGTTATTGGTAAAGAAAGGAAAAAAGTTAAATTAAATGATATAGTAATTGTGTGTGTGTGTGTTTTTTGGTGTATATCTTTAACAATTACATTCATCTCTTTATATATTCTTGACTACAGTTAGGTTAGGTTACATTAACTACTTCAGTACTGGGACACATTTTTACCAGAGTTTTGGGTGTAATTAGACACTTTTATTGACATTAGCAAGGGTGTATGGAGGTGAGAAGATTAATGGCCAGAATCTGTACTATTTTAACCCCTTCAGTACTTTTTGGGTATGATAAGACACTTTTATAGACATTAGCAACAGTGTATGGAGGTGAGAAGACTAATAACCAGAATCTGTACTATTTCAACCCCCAACATGAATTTCTGAACCTATAGAAAACCAACTAAATAACCAAAATAAACACGAAAAACCATCCTAGTACTGAAGGAGATTAGATTAAATTAAATTAGGTTAGGTAACTATAAAAAACACCCTTCTTAATTAACTATTTTAGGTGCCCACTGAAATGCAACGCGAGAATCAGCGAGGAGGAACGGCTGAAGATCTTTGCTGAGTACTGGGGTCTTGCCGATTACAACCTGCAGAGGGAGTACCTGGCCGCCCACATGCAGAGGGAAGAGAAACTCGGCCCCAGTGGTCTTCGTAGGACGGTTATTCTCTACTTCCTCACCTCCAGCAAGCAGTCCAACCCTAAACTGCAGGTATGGGTGTGTGCGTGTGTGTGTATGTATGTGTGTGTGTGTATGGGTGTGTGTGGGTGTGTGTGTGTGTGTGTGTGTGTTAGTGGAGGCTTATAGTGTTGTTTTCATGTTTTTCTTCGTTTTCTATTGACATTTCCAGTAAATAGTCTAACCTTAAACTGCTGGTGTGTGTGTGTGTGTGTGTGTGTGTGTGTGTGTGTGTGTGTTTTAGCATGGTGTCTGTGTCTTCATTGTATGTGTGTGCATATTTTTCTGCTTAGTAGTGGTGTGTTTAGAGTAATTTTAGCTTGGTGTGTGTAGTTTTTAAGATGGCGTCTATGTGTGTGTGTGTGTGTATATCTTGTTACCTAACCTAACCTAACCTAACTTATCCTTACCTAACGTCACAATACATCACCTAACCCAACCTAACCTAACCTAACCTATCCTTACCTAACGTCACAATACATCACCTAACCCAACCTAACCTAACCTAACCTAACCTAACCTAACCTAACCTAACCTAACCTTACCTAACCTTACCTAACTTAACCTAACCTAACCCCCACACACAGGTATGCCGCCAATTCTTCCTCAAGACCCTGGACGTGTCTGAGAAAGCCTCCAGAATCGTCCTAGAGAAAATGGTGCGAGGGGAGCTGGGAAACGAGGGAGGCGCCAACACCCCCCCGCCAGGCACCACCCTGCGTCACACTGCCCCACAGCACACCTCCCCCCCCGCCCGCCAGGCCAAGAACGGGGAGGAGGGAGCCCAGAGTAATGATGAAGATACAAAGAGCGAGGATTCTTCTTGAGGTTAACTGAACTGCAAGCTGTAGATGTTCGTTCTTATCTTGGGCATTTTGTTGGAATTTTTATTATTATTTTTTTTTGTTTTGTATTGTATTTTTGGTTGTTCTCTTTGCGCCATTTGCTGTGCTTACGGTGATGAAGAAAGAGGAGGAGGAGGAGGAGGAGGAAGAGGAAGAAGAGAAGGAAGAAAGAGTACATAATAAGAGGAAAAAAATTAAAATCCCTCTTTCTCTCTCTCTCTCTCTCTCTTTCTCTCCCTCCTGTTCTTTCCTTCCTCAAACGCACACACTCGGAGAAAGGAAGGAAAACAGTCACGCCACACGGACAGACGCACACGGGACAATGAAGCGTGTGCGCGTGTGTGTGCGTTTGGTGCCATGGGGGTGTGTGTGCGTTTGAAACCTGTGACAATGATGCCTGATCTGCTCTCTATGCGTTTGGGAGAGAGAGAGAGGGAGAGGGGGAGAGAGCGAGAGGTAATAGCCGTGTGCGTTGTGTGTACTTACCGACCCCGTGTGCGCGTTCAGCTTGGTGCACAGTTTTTTATCTACGTGTGCGTGTGTGTGCGTATTTTAAGGCGTGTGTGTGCGTGTTTGTCCGGTCAGAACAGACTTTAAGGTATCCAGATGATGATAAACAAACAGACAAACAAACAAACAATGCTCTGAGAATCAAAAACAAACAAACAAACAAATAAACGTGAGCTTTTAATATTAGTGCTTGTGGCGGCGGCGGCGGCGGCAAACCCCCCACCCCCCCCCACCCCCTTTGACATTCCTGTGGTGTGTGTATGCGTGTGCGTTTTAAATCCACACACACATACAGGAGCCGTGTGCGCAAACTATACAGCCGTGTGTGTGCGTACATGAGTGTTCGGCGCGCACAGTGTTACGCTCACAGGCCATTTGTGTGTGTGTGCGTGTGTGTATGTGTGTGTGTGCGTTTGTAATCCACACGTACACACTTCCAATTCATGTATTTATTTACGTTTGTATCCCTGTGTGTGTGTGTGTGTGTGCGTGTGTGTGTGTGTGTGCGTATGTGTGTGTGTGTGTGTACTGAGACAGAGACACATTTCCCATCCCAGCAGTGTATACAAACAAACAAACAAACAAACAAACACTTCCTCAATTGAAACATGTAGAAAAAAAAATGAATAAATGAAAAATAACATAATAAATTGACAAAAACAATAAGAAAAATAAGAAATGCTGTGAAGTTAATGTTTAGGGAAAAAATTTATAAGGAATTGAGATGAAAATATGAAAAAATTGTATTGGAGGTGATTGAAATGAAGGAAATATAATAAAGAAGGAAAGAAATGAAAGAAATGTAATAAAAAAGGAAAGAAATGCTGTCCACTTACAAATATTACAAAAAAAAATTAATCGGGAAAAGAATTAATTTGAGTTTTGTGAATTAGTGAAAGAGAAAAGAATATAGTGAATTAGAAAGACGAAAGTGAAAATTAACAAATAAGAAGTGAAAATGATCGAAGGAAAATAATGATCAACAAATTACAATGGAAAGAAAATTGAGGAAAATGAAAACAAAATAGGAATTTGATCAAAAGTAAGAAAAGTGATAAGAAATGCAATGAAAACCAAAAAATTTAAAGAAAAAGGCAACAAACCAGAAAAACTAGAAAAATGTAATGAAAAGCAGACAAAAACCGCAATAGAAAATAGAAAACATAACAAACAAAGAAATTATAGGCAAGAAACACAATTAACAACAGAAAACGTCAACAAACAAACAAAACGCAGGCAAAAAAACGCAATAGAAATTTGTAAAACATCAAAAAATAACAAGCAAACAAAACGCAGACCCAAAAAATGCAATAGACAACAGAAAATGAACAAAACGTAATAGAAAATTTTAAAAAACGTAACAAGCCAACAAAACGCAGGCAAAAAACGTAAACAAACAAACACCCCCCCCCTCTCCCTCCATGGTTGGTTCATGGTGGCAGCTTCACGGCAAAAAAAATAAACTGGTTGTGGCAAATCATAGAAAACTAAAAAAAAAAATAAACGAAAAAAAAACGTAAAAAAAAAAATAACATAGGAAAAAAAAAAAATTAAACGCTCACTTAACTCTTTTTCAGCCTTCCGTTTGTCTGTTTGTTCGTGCGTCCGTTTGTTCGTGGCAGAAAGTTGATGTTTGGATGGTTGGTGTTTGAGTGAAGGAGAGAGAGAGAGAGAGAGAGAGAGAGAGAGAGAGAGAGAGAGAGAGAGAGAGTAGTAGGTGGCCGATTGTTAAAAGTGAAGCTTGCAATACACGGATTTTGTATGTACGTTTGAATGGTGTTTGTTGTTGTTGTTGTGTGTTTTGTTTACTCACACACACACACACACACACACACACACACACACACACACACACACACACACTCTCTCTCTCTTTCAGCACAAACACACATAATTCCTCTTTCTACACACAAACAGGCAAACAAACCTAATCTTTCTCTTTCTACACACACAAACAAACACACACCTTTGTTCTCTTTCCACACACACACACACACACACACACACACACAGTATTTACGTGTTTTCTTCCTCTTTTTCTCATCTTTTTCTCACCTAAACGCATACATACACCCTTTCCATCTCTCAGTATACACACACACACACACACACACACACACACACAGCTGCTCCCAAACACCGCTTCTTGCAATAGTGAACCAAACACGCCACCCAGCATTCATACCACAAAACGCAGAGTGATCTTTTTGCAGTGTGTTTTTATTATGTGTGTGCCTCTCTCATAATCCTCTTACCTCACCTCGCCTCACCTCTTCTTCCTCCTTACCTGCCTTGGCCTTCACATTCCATTAGTGTGTCTGTGTGTCTGTGTGTGTGTGTGTGTGAGAGAGAGACATATTTCTGATCTTATTCTAATGTTTTTCTCTTTTTTCTCCTGTTTTTATTCTTTGTTAAAAATATCGTGTGTGGATTTGTATGGTGAAATGTATGTTTGTTTCTCTGTCTCTCTCTCTCTCTCTCTCTCTGTTTTTTTCTGTCTTTTTCATATTGTGATTGTGTGTGTGTGTGTAACGTTGACACTTAAGTTAGAAAGAGGAAGTGATGGATGATGATGATAATAATAATGAATAAATAATGTACTGAAGAAAGTGAAGTGAAAATTGAAAATAATTAAAGAAAAGGACAAGTGACAAATGGAAATAATAATAATAATAATAATAAATAATAATGCAGTGAAATTTAACAAGACAGTAAAATAAATAAATAAACACTTGGAAAATAGAAGGAAAAAAAGAAATTAAACTCCAAGAAAAGGGAAAACTGGAAAAAATTGTAAATATGATAAATTGGAACTCATTTTTATTATATAGTAAATTCATAATGTTACGAGAGAGAGAGAGAGAGAGAGAGAGAGAGAGAGAGAGAGAGAGAGAGAGAGAGAGAGAGAGACTTCCACTACAAGACAGACAGACATAAGCTAAAGTGACAATTAATTAACTTCACCACCACCACCACCTCCTCCACCCAGACAATTATTTCATATTGATTTTATTCTCATCATCATTAGACATTTGTGTGTTTCTCTCATTCCCAACCCACTTGTCTACTACTACTACTACTACTACTACTACTACTACTACTACTACTACTACTACTACTACTACTACTACCACCACCACCACCGATCTGATGTGTGTAGATTAGACGATGCACTTTCTTCCAATTTCCTGCATTCCAGCCCTGTGTGTGCGTGTGTGTGTGTGCGTGCGTGTGTGTGTGTGTACATACTTTACCAGACTGTTATTAAGTGCTCATCTTGGACACCATAAAGAGAGAGAGAGGGGGGAAAGGCTTCTCTCTCTCTCTCTTTCTCTCTCATATGTGACTTTTTTCTCCATGTTTAGGCTAATGGGGCAGCTGTGTGTGTGTCTGTGTTTGAGAGAGAGAGAGAGAGAGAGAGAGAGAGAGAGAGAGAGAGAGGGGAGCATTGAGAGGCCTTAACACACTGCATACATACAGTCTGATGAGTCGAGTTGTAAACACTCCTGCAATATGTTTTTTTTCTTTGTGTTTGTTGTTTTGTGAGCACTTAAAATATATTGTGTAGAAAGTGATCCCTGTGTTTTATTCTGAGAGAGAGAGAGAATGAATGTTTTTGTTGTTGTGATGTTTCATTCCAAGAGAGAGAGAGAGAGAATGGCTGTTTTTGTTATATGGTTTTGTTATTAAGTGATGGAGTTACTTAGTTTTTGAGTGAGTGAGTGAAAGGTTTATTGACTAACTGATATTAACTCTGTGTGTGTGTGTGTGTGTGTGTGTGTGTGTGTGTGTGAGAAAGAAAGAAAGAATTACTTTTTGTTATATGGTTTTGTTGATTAAGTGATGGAGTTACTGAGTGTCTGAGTGAGAGAAAGGTTTATTGAGTAACTGATATTAACTGTGTGTGTGAAAGAAAGAAAGAGAAAGAGGATTTATAACATTAATCAAGATATCTTCCTCTTCCTCAATTCCAGGGCTGAGAACTACGACCCAATGTCAGAATGCAGTGTTTAGAGAGAAAATGCACTTGAAATATCACATCCTTTGTTAAAAATCAATTAATTACATCAAATGATAGCTGGTGTGGCCCCCCTAGACACATGGACAACATTAGCCAATATATATATATACCAATACACTAATACATTAATACTCTAGATTCATTAATAATTTAGTGACGTGTTTGTATATAATTTACCATTTTTTGACATTGGTTCATTTCTCAGCCCAGGAATTATAATGGTTTCTCGGTCAGTCAGTCAGCCAGTCAGTAAATCAGTAAGTCCACCCACCCAGACCAGACCAGCCCAGTCCAGCCTAACCCAGCCCAGTTCAAGTCCAGCCCAACTCAACCCAACGCAGCCCATTCAGTAATTCAAGTCAGTGTACCCATCCCAGCCCAGCCCAGCCCAGCCCAGCCCAGGCACTTACAATCACTGCAATCACCAAGACTCACCTTCCCTCCAGCAAGCCACAATGTTCCTCCCAAGCAGCTCTTTTGAATCAGTGACAAGAAATGAGACATCAAATAAGAGTGTATCGTTTAATCCAGAAAAAAAACAAAGAAGAGACATGCTTCAGCTTAAGTTAAAAGAGTACAGCTACACCGCTCACTACAACAGCCAAGTCAACTACAACCCGGGAAAAAGAGATGTGCGGTAACAAATGTGCACAGTTAGAGGTGAAAAATGCAAAAAATTACGACATATGAACGCAAGATTGGGAGGAGGAAAGTGATGGAACGAGGGAAGGAAAAGGAGGAAGATTCAAGGAGGTAAAAGATGAGTGTAGAAATGATGGAATATTAGTGAGAGAAAAGGAGAATGTGAGAGAGAGAAAGGAAAATAAAGAGAAAAGGAGAATGACAGAAAGGAAAATAAAGAAAAAGTTAGAAAAAGAGAAGAAATAGTGAGATGTGAAGAAACTGAAATAGAGTTTTGGAAAATGTCAGTGAAAAAGAATAAAAAAGAAAGAAAAAGTTACAGAAAATTCAAATGAGATCTAAGAAAAAAAATATATATAAAGAACAAAATACTGAAACAAGAGAAATGAAGAAAACTAAGGAAGGGAGAAACAGAAATGGAAACCTCTACCACTCAGACAAACAAACAGACAGACAGACAGACGGTAACAAAATGAGTAACTAACACACACACACACACGCACGCACACACAAACACACAAATTCGGAACTGTTCTCTCTCTCTCTCTCTCTCTCTAATTAAACTCTAAATATCATCTAATATCTAACGTTCCTTCAAAAAATACAGCTTTTGACGCTAATTCTCCCCTCAGTCACTAACAATTATTTACACCACTAATTCCCCTAAGCTGGACCAACGGAACTCTTTAAATTAACACTTCGTAAAATTGTACATTCATTCAAATTCGCAATACGACAATTCTTGGATACTGGGAACTAAAAATGCAGTATTTGGCTTTTATTATTTTTCTGGTATCTTTGTTTTTCTTTGTTATTTTTATATTGGGTTTTTCTTTATATTTTGTATTGTCATTTCTTTGATCTAATCTGAAAAATGATAGCCGATAGATAGAGAGAATTGGTGTAAAAGTTATCTAATTAGTTCCTTATATCCAAGTCTTGTTTCTCTCTCTCTCTCTCTCACACACATCTGCCATATAACATTTCAAACTTTATTTCTTTCAAGGTCACGCAAAACAAAGAAGGAAAATAAACAACAAAATGTAAAAAAAAGGATGCAAACAAAAATATATAGATCAGCTTTTTTTGCTGTTGTTTTCTAATGTTTTTTTCAATAATGAGTGTTTGGTCCCTGTGTTTAACTTTTTTTGGCTGTTTTTTTGTTTGTTGATGTTATTTGAGTATTGTGCTTTAATTCTCTCTCTCTCTCTCTCTCATTAGCACTCAATATTTATTTTTTTTCCTTCAATTGTTTATTCCCTAAAACACAGAACAAGTCTTTATCAATTGGAAGGAAATGCAAAAACTAAATGTAACTTTTCTGGAAACTTAAAATATCAAAGAACCTTAAATTAGTTAGTCTGTTTAGTTATTCATCTTTCATTTCTGTATATTATTTATTTATGCACTTATTATGGACTTATTTGTATTTATTTATTTCTTTCTATTTCATTTGTTTTCTTATCTAATTACATTTTTTCTTTCTTTTTTTTCAGATATTCATTCATTCTTACTTTTATGTGTTAATTTATTTACTTTATATAACTATTTTAACTTGTTCTTTCCTCCTTTCTTCAATATTACACAGTCGGCAAAGTAATTCAAATGGCAGAACACACACACACACACACACTCTAAAGACAATACAAAAATAATTATCTTTGTTTTATCTATCTATTCTCTCCATTTCTCTCTCTCTCTCTCTCTCTGTATATTTAATTTATCTATTTATCATCCAACTAAGTAGATTTCCTTAAAGCTAATGGATTCTTTCTTTCTCTCCCTCTCTCCTTCTCTCTCTCGCTCTGTCTCTCTACATCAGTCTCCTTCCTCCCAAATACGCACATGACACACACGCACACACACACAGTTTAAGTAGGTGCTGTGCATATAACCACACACGCACACGCACACACACACACACAGAATTCCCCAAAATATGTGTTGATGTGGATTTCTAATTAGTGCGTTTTGTAAATCAAGGGAAAGAGAGAAAGAAAAGAAGAGGAAGAGGGAAAGGAAGATGTTTTTTCCCTTCTTTCTCTATTTTTTTCTTTTATTCTCTTTCTTGACTTTTGTTCTCTCTCTATCTTTCTGTTTATTCTATCTTTATTTTCCTTCCTTTTATCTATCACCCCCCACCCATCCCCCCTCTCTCTCTCTCTCTCTCTCTCCCTGAATATGAGAGAAAACAGAATCTCTACTGCAATCGAGTGCAACAAAAAACAGGTGACATAATTCTTTAAAACTCGCACTGCAGATCTTGTCACTCACACACACACACACACACACACACACACACACCCAAGACCAACCCTCCCTAACCCATCTACTGGTGAAAAGTGAAGTGAAGTGAAGTGAGCAAACAATTGAAACCAAACAAGAAAATAAGAGAAGAGTAAGTGAATAAATGGAAAAAAATAGATGAAAATAAGAGAATATGAATCAGGAAATTGAAAAAAAGGCATAAGAATAAGAAAATAGTGATAATAATAGTGGTAATGATAAATAAAGGAAAATAATGAGAAACAAATGGAAAAAATAAAGATTAATCAAAGAAATATCCATAATAATAACAATAATGATAGTGATAATAGTAATAAATAATAAATGACTAACCTGCAATGATGCAAACCACAAAATATTACAAGACCATGAATTAGTTTAGTTAACTGATAAATAAATTGAACATTAAATAAAACTGGGAAACATTATTATAAATGCTCTCTCTCTCTCTCTCTCTCTCTCAAAGTTAATATCAGTCAGTCCATTAACCTTTTACTCACACACTCAAACACTTATTAACACCATCAATTAATTAACAAACCCATATAACTCACAATCATTCACACACACATACAATCACTCTCTAACCCCATCACAACCCCAGCACCTCCACACATCTCACACACACACACATTCACCCCTTCTTTACCCCCACCGCCCCCCCAGCACCTCCAATCAGTGTTCATGGCCAGTAGTCTCCTCCAGGTAAGCTATGGCCATCATCAGCATCACCCCAGCCAGCAGGGCCACCACCTCCACCACTGACTGCCAAAATCCTGAGTTCTCCAGCAGTTCGGGAATGACGGACACTGTGGCTATGTAGATGAACCCGCCGGCGGTGAAGGGAAGCACCCACGCCACGGCTGACTCATCTGAGGGAGGGAGAGAGAGAGAGAGGGTGAGGTGAGGTGTGTGTTTGTAGTGTTTATTTATTGATTGATTGGTGTTTTTATGTATGGGAGTTTAGAAAAGGGTAAAAAAAGGGAAGAGAGAGACAGAGGGTAAGATGAGGTGATGTGTGTGTGTGTGTTTGTATAGTTTATTTATTCATTTTTCATGTATGGGAGTTTGAAAAAAGGTAAAAAATAGAGAGGTGAGGTGACGTTTGTGTGTGTGTGTGTGTGTGTGTGTCTACCAACCTGCTCCTTCTGCCAGCAGGGATATGCAGGTTCCAGTGAAGGCCCCCACAGCAGTCACCAGTTGCAGCATCATTGCCTGTGTGTGGGGGGAAGAAATACATAAAGAAAGGAGTGATATTCAGAGAGAGACTGATGAATAATTGAGGTACGTAATGCATAACTCCTTCTCTCTTTCTATAATTCATCTTTTTACCCAATCTTTTATTTTATTTTCCTTTTTTCAACAAACATACACACACAAACACTCTCTCTCTCTCTGGTTCCAATAATTTCTTTTATATACAATTTCATATTCGATACACACAAACACACACTCTCTCTTTCTCTCTCTCACCTTCTTCCTGCTACACCCAGACTGCAACAAGATAGCAAAGTCGCCAATCTCGTGTGGTATCTCGTGCAGGAAAATGGTAAGAGTGGTGACCGTTCCAACACTCTTGCCAGCGAGGAAAGAGGCGCCGATAGCCAGGCCGTCCGTCAGGTTGTGGGTGAAGTCAGCGGCCAAGTTGAGGTAGCCGGCCACTTTCATTTGTCCTGTTGGCGGAGGAAAGGAAATAGAGGTGAGTTACGTTTATTTATGTGTTTTATTGGGTTTTCTTAAGTTTGTGAGGAAATAGAGATGAGGTAGGTTTATTTTAGTGTTTTATTGGGTGAGAAATGGATGGTTTTTATTGCGTTTCTGAGGAAATAGAGGTGGGGTACGTTTATACATAGAAGATATATGGACATGCATTATTTTAATCCATACATGAGTTCCTGAAGCTGTAGAAAATCACCAAATAATAAGCAGAATCAATGTAAAAACGCATCCCAGTACTGAAGGGGTTAAATGCCACCCAGCTGTTCTGTCATGGAGCCACCTGTTACCCTCCACAGAACACAGCATAAATGGGCAGTTTTTTACATGTAGAAAGAAAACTCAAGAATGTTAAACGAAAAAAGGTTAGGTTAGGTTAGGTCATGGGGGTGTCCTGTAGGTTATGGGGGTCTATGGGAGGTTCGGGAAGGCTGACGTCATATGATTAGGGTATTGCGGTAGGTTAGGTTAGGTTGGCTTATGGGGGTGTCTAGGTTATGGGGGTGTCCAGGGAGGGAGTATTGATTGAAACGGCAAATTAATCTGACGTAATTACAACTGCGCGCCCCAAAAAATGACCCCACAAAATGAAAAATATAGAAAGAAACAAGAAAATTAAAAATAGAAGAGAAACACTAAAAACACACATACACACCCTTAATCCTCCAAGAAAAAAAACGAAAAGGAAGATAGAAACAAACAGAAAACAGCAAAAAACACAGACTTACCTTCATTCTTCTTATTCCCAGCTTTACCACCACCACCTTTTTTCTTATCTCCTTTCTTCTTGTCACCATCCTTCTCTCCCTTCTTCGCCTCACCATTGACTTCAGAGTGGGAATGGGAATGGGAATGACCAACTTTGAAAATCCTCACAATCTTTTCAACCACTAAAAACGCAATAATACCCCCAAGAACTGATAACCCAATACCCATATCGTGTGCATGTCCTTCTCCATCCCCGTGTGAGTGTGCGTGTGCGTGTGAGTGTGCGTGCGTGCCGTCAGCTTTGGCCATAAGGGCGTGGGGAATGAGGTGTAGAAATGCATCACCAAGTAACCCTCCTGAAGTAAATGCCAGAAAGACTTTTAGCTTTTTCTCGTGTTCCTTGCCGTTACTGACAGGGATGAAGAAGAGGATGAGATAAGGAGCTATACTGATGCCTAAGGTGGCCAGAAGTGCCTCTACCCACACGCTGTTCTTTGTAGGAGTCTGTGTGTGTGTCTGTGTGTGTGTGTCTTCAGTGTCCTGGTATGGGGTATTGGCTTGCTTGCTCCATTTGAACGCTGGGGGTTCTTCATGTCCGTGTTCGTGTTCGTGTGCGTGTCCGTGTCCGTGTTCGTGTTCGTGTGCGTGTCCGTGTGCGTGTGAGTGTGCACAGACTCCGGGTAGACTAAGCAAGATGCACACCACAATCACTATGGGAATGACCACTTTAGCAACCACACGCTTCATCTTGACTCCCTGGGCTGGCGGTGGGAAGGCAGGTGGTGGTGTGGTAGTGTGGTACTGTGGTGGTGTGGGGTCACGTGGGGGTCAAACAGCTGTGGTTAGACGTGGCTGTACCTCTCCCCCCTCACACACTCTCTCCCTTCCTCCACGTTTACTCCTGTTCAGCCCAAACAATCTATTTCATCAGTGCTTCTTGAGTTGGTGTGTCTTTCTCGGGTTTATTTGCAGTTTTGGGTTCAGTATATTTTTGTGTGTTGTTATTTACTGTTTTTTGTCTCATTAGGTTTGTGTTGTGATTATTATAGTTATCATTTTTCTCGTTATCTCGTATTTTTTTTGTATGTTTTTGGTGTTTTCGTTCTGGTTTCTTTTATTTATCTATTTTTTACTGAGTTTATTTTTCCATTTCGTTATTTTGTGGTCAAATCTTCATTATACATTTCATTCTGTTACATATTCTATCTCATCTCGTTTTCCTCATATTTGCGGCTTTAAAGTAGGTTAATTACTGCACGGTGTCCAAGTTCAGCATTATTTACTGTGTTTTTTTTCCTCATTTTGTTGATTTAGAGAGATAAATGACTGACTGACAAAACATGAATGTGTGACGTGTAATGTTGCCAGATGCGTGACAACTTCGAGAGAGAGAGAGAGAGAGAGAGAGAGAGAGAGAGAGAGAGAGAGAGAGAGAGAGAGAGGCGGTCTTTAATAGTGTAGTAATATAATAAAAAACAACAAAGAAAGAGGTCAGGTCATGCTAAAATCGCTCTTAGGTCAAACGTTTGTGGATTTTTGGGTTTTATTTATATATTTGGGTTTATTTCATCATTCAAATTGCACTTCAAGACAATATGGACTTAAATTAGGCCACGAAACTGTACAAATATGAAGTTTTATGCACCAATACAACTTTACCATTGCTTACTTGTGTGTGTGTGTTATGATGTCAGTGGTCAGAGAGAACCGCCTTGTGAATGACAGTGATAGTTGCAGTTCACCCCAATACACACACTTTTTTTCCTATTTTCCCATTCTTTTCTATTCATTTCTGTCTTTGGTTAGTTGCAAAATCACTCCCCATAGATGAGTAATTAATAATGTTAGGTTAGAAGAGAGAGGCTGGTACTTATTCAGGATTCTTAGACTTATAATATCCTTGGTACTTACTATTTTCAAAGGCCTCACAGATTACAAGCTGGGTTTCTGAGGGTGTTTCTCCTGTCACCTATACAGTAACCTTGTTCATTTGTCATTAGAACCATAAAAACACCCTTGAAAATTAGTGTCACTTAAACAGGAACCTTTTGAAATAGTTGGCGTTTTAAGGACGAGTAGAAAGGTATACAAGAACAAGGTTTGATAGAAAAGGACAGATAGAACAAGATAGAAAATTATAGCGAGGAACAGCGATCTCACATAAAAATAGGAAGAAACTGAAGGAGAAAGGGTGTCTGTTGCAAAGAGAAAAGGTGCTATTCTTAAATAAATGAGTAATAGTGTGTCCAGCGTAGAATAACGTTTGTTCTAATAAGTGGCGTATTCCAGGGATCAGTTTTGGTTCCTCTACTCTTTCTAATCCATAACAGTTTGTATGCGTCAGTTGTACATCTACCTAGACATCATGGAAGCTGGCCAAGGTGTGTGTGTGTGTGGGGGGGGGGGGGGGGAAATGAATTAAAAGCCCATAATTTGGCAGTCCCCTTAATGTTAGAGTTAGCCAAAAAACAGGGACAAACCTCTTTTAAAGTCAAGTCATAGGAAGTTGGAAATACAGAAGCAGGCAGAGAGTTTCAGAGTTTGCCATAGAAAGGAATGAATGATTGAGAGTACTAATTGACTCTTGCATTAGAGTTGGACAGAATAGGGAGTAGGTAATAATTTCAGATATTACTACTACTACTGTGTATATCCAATCAAATGTGTACAGTGGGTGGCAAGGAAACACACCTTCTCTACACTACTAATACTATTACTAAAAGGTTTCCAAGTAAGACTCTTCCTAAACATCAATATCATTTATTTGCGTTCATTAATACTGTACAGAAATATATAGATCTATCTGGAAGTGTGTGAAATTAATGAGGGGAAAAAATAAAATAATAATGAGGAAATTTGTGAAGGACTAAAAGGAATGGGTTGAGGTTTGTTGCTTCATTAATGTTCACACACGACAGTTTCTTGTTTTGTTATTTAGTTTATGGTTGTTTACATTTGTTTACATTACTCAACCCTATCACCACTAGCCTCATGTTTAGTTAGGACTTAATTAACACCATACTGTCATTAATTATCTAACACCTTCAAGTTTTCAAAGTAGAAAACAAACTGGAACAGAATATGTACAATAATTTCCTTTGTTAATAATTTTTCAGAGTACCAGAATTAAAAAAACCCTAAAATACATGTGTTTTTAGTTACAATTAATTTTATAATGTACAATTCAAGTACAATAATTAAGGGAAAGGTACGATATTTAACACAACCATTGACCAATCGGATGAAGGCAAACATGAATGGTTCGACAAAAAATAAACAAAAAATTACGTCTTTTTGAAAATTACCGTGAATTTTTGACGTTAATTCATGTACAATAATTAAGGAAAAAGGTACGACATCTGACACAACCGTTGGCCAATCAGATGAAGGCAAACATGAATGGTGAATGGTGATTGGTTCAACGTGGACCAATGAACACTATGGAAAGTTTTAGAGCGTTTTAAGTTGTGTTTCCCAAAGAATTAATTTACAACTTTCTATTATAGGGAATGGAAGGAAGGAGGAAGAACGGGGTACAAAAAATAATAAAATAAGTAATGAGTATAATGGAAAAAAAAAAAAAAAAAATTAGAAATATAGAATAAAATAAAAATGTAACGAGAAACAGTAAAAAAAAAAAAAAAATAAAACAAAAAAGAAAGAAAAGTCAAGAAAACAAGATATAAACCCCTAAAAAGCCCCCAAAATAAATAAAAACAAATCATAATGGGCTAATTACCCTAGAGAACACCACTACTCTCGTTCATTCAACCCTCAGTATTCATAACAAACAGCAGAGGTGATTTGTACATAAAAACCCAAACACACATTGAAAAAAAAGAAAAAAAAAGGAGAGAAAACAGTACAGCCTGCATTGACCCATACATGACACTAGGGAAGAAGAGGAGGAGGAGGAGGAGGAGGAGGAAGTTACAAAGCTCCTCCCTTGTAAAAACGTCCCTTTGTATTTAGTTATAGGGAAGCTCCTCCTCTGCATTAAAAGGTCCTCTTGTGTCTCCCCTGGCATGAGAGAGAGAGAGAGAGAGAGAGAGAGAGAGAGAGAGAGAGAGAGAGAGAGAGAGAGAGAGAGTGTTAGGTAAAGTTTGGGTAGGTTTAGTTCAAAGATGTGATAATTTGGTTAGGTTACGTTAGAAAGAAAGTCAGGTTAGGTTAGATTAGGGTAAGTTGAATGAAAAAATGTAAGAATAGAGAAAACAAAGAAAAACAGAAAAAGAAACAGAAGAGGTCAAGTTAAACAAAGTGAAATAAGAGAAGATACAACTGAAAGAAAAATAGAAAAAGAAACAGATCACATTAAATTGAAAGAAGCAGAGAAGATAAAACAAAGAACAACAACAAAAAAAGAATAACAAGAAAATAAACCAGACAAAGACAAGCCAAGCCAGGAGAGGAGAGGTTAGGTCAAGTCAGGTCATGTCATAGGCAGTGAGGTCGAGCAGGCAAGACACCACACACAAGACTCAGGTTAGGTTAGGTCTTGAGTTTCTTGCGGCAGACACTGTTAGAAGCTTCGGAATCTGAGGTCTCGGAGCCTGACCCATCAAACTCCCCCAGTGACCCGGCCTTGGAGGTCAAAAGGGCACTGTTGGAGGTCATCGCTGCAAAGTTCCCTGTGTATTTGGTCTTCTCCAGCGAGCGAACTATAGAGAGAGGGAGGGAAAGAGGGTTAGTTGATGTATGTATTGTAGGGTTGGTAAAGGTTTTCAAGTGTGGAGAGAGAGAGAGAGAGAGAGAGAGAGAGAGAGAGAGAGAGAGAGAGAGAGAGAGAGAGAGAGAGAGAGAGAGAGTATTTTTTTGGTTATAGTATGAATGATCCTTATCTCACATTGCCTTATAACAAAACCTTATATACTATTACTACAACTACTACTACTATTTACATTTCTCTTCATAAACTTTCCTCTACAACTACTACTACTTGCAAACCATTCTTAAAACTATTATTACTACAACTAATCTTGTAAACAAAACCTCAACTTCCTAATATGAAACCTAACCTAACACCACAACTACTACCACTACCACTACCTACCACCACTATCACTACTACTATTACTCCTCCTCCTCATCTCACTTTGGTTTTCAAGGAGGTTGTTCTGCTTCTTGAGGTCATCGATGTCTTGCTGGTGTGCTGAGTTCTTGCGTCTCATGAATTCTATGTAGTCAGCAGCTTTCTTGAGGATCTGTGCCCGGCTTGCCTGTGTGGGGGAGAGATGAGTGAGGCTATGCGTGTTAGTGTGCGTGTGTGATATTTGTCATCCATGAAGTGATTTATTTTGTTTGCGTTATTTTCGGTCTTCTTTCTATCAATTTTATTTGTTTTCATATTTTTTCCACATACATTCACTACTTCTTCTTCTATCAATGTCCAAATCTTTTCTACTTTCTAATGACTTAAGGTTATCAGTTTAACCCTTTCACTGCTATTTGCCCAATCTTTCCTTGATAACTGATCACACTACAACATCTTTACTTCTTCTATAGTCATCTAAAATCTTTAAATCAATAGAAATAACAAAATATACTCTTTTTGATGCATTCCTTTCTTGCAGGTGCTAATAAAGATTTCATATTGCAGTGAAAGAGTTACATACAGTTACCAGCACCTCTCCTCCTCCTCTTACACTCACTTTCTCCCCCTGCAAGGATGGAACTGAATCCCGCAAGGAGCAGAAAGAATCTTTGATGTGGTCCCGTCGCTTCCTCTCCAGTGCGTTGTGGTGGGCGCGCTTCTCGGCCTGTGACGCAAACTGGAAGTCTCCCCGAGCAGTTCCCAGAGACTCGTCATCCTGTTGGAAGGTGGGCGGGTTAGTGGTGGTGTCACGCTGGTATGGGATGTGTGTCTTTGCATGTATTTTGTTATGTGTTGTGTTTTGAATTGTGTTATGAGTTTATTGTTATGTATGTGCGTCTTTCGGAGTGTGTTGGCAAGTGTGTGTGTGTGCCTTTTGGAGTGTGTTAAGAGTGTATTGCTATGTGTGGGTGTCTTTTGAATTGTGTTATGAGTGTATTGTTATGTGTGTGTGTGTGTGTCTCTTTTGAGTGTTGAGGTATACATAAATTTGTTTGAGAATCTTAAACTTATCCTAACCATCATAACTGAGCCTCCCCAAACCTTGACCTCATTCCACTTTTAACTGATACCTAACCTAATTAAGCATATTATCACCCAACCTAACCCACAAGTCTAACCACATGCAACCTTAACCTCACTCTAACTCTTAACTGAGATACCTACCTTAATTCAACATTATTACCCAACCTAACCTACCTTAACCACTATCTCAAGGAAACCCTAAAGAAACAATAGGAATAATAACATGGGGAACTAAGACGGACATTCCTCTCTCTTCTCTCACAAAACCCGTCAAAACGAGAAAAAAACACACAAAAAAACAGGATTTACCACATTTGCCAAGAAATATACCTCATATCTTACCAAATACTAAGACTACATAAACTAAACCCCTCAATATAAACCCCACAGACGCGTTTGTATTGCTGCGTAGATAATGTCAAAAGAAAACGATGAAAAACTTGCAATAAGCTAACACGAATACATTAAAAAACCACATGACCACCACCATCGCCACCTTGGCTTATTTCCCCGCTAATACCGAATTTAGCCCAACTAAACACCTCAATATAAAACAAACAGATGTATTTCTACCCTCTCCCATCCAAAAACACCCACAAAACACGAGAAATACGATAGAAAACACCAAAAACACAAGACCACCACCAACACCACCTTGTTTGTTTACATTCTAAGCAGATGGACACGCTCCCTTATTTTCCCTTTAAATCTCTACTTTCCCCCTCAAATTTGGCGGGAAAAGGCACGCAGGTGGGGAGAGGAGGTCATGTTCTGGCACTCACGTCGCTCTCAATGTCGATATCCCGTTCCTCATCGCTCATTTTCAGTGTTCATTCCAGAGATCCGAATACACGTCCAAGGAAATCAATATGGCGGATTTGTCTACCCCCCCTCCCTCTCTCTCCCTCTCTCCCTCTCCCTCTCTTTCTCTCTCACTCCACATCTCCCTCTTCTCTCTCTCTCTCTCTCTCTCTCTCTCTCTCTCTCTCTCTCTCTCTCTCTCTCTCTCTCTCTCTCTCAAATGTAAGAAAGGAAAGGAAAGCGTATAAAAGAATTTGGGTTGTGTGTGTGTGTGTGAAATTGTTGTTTTTGTATTTATTCTGTAGCTGTTGCAGGCGTTAATGAATCCAAAGAGCTAGTGGTGAGAGAAAACTAGAAATAAAACACTGAAATCATATTATACTACCCAGGGCATTAACCATTGTAATACGACGCAAGATAGGAGAGACAGTACCGCAGGGGAGATAAAAGACAATAAAACTCACGTAATCATGACAATTCTATCCACTTGAAATGTCAGACGAAAAAAAGTCAGACGAAATTATGTAACATTTGAAGGAATCCCATAATGAACACAGATAATTAGGTGGAAAACCGAATAAAATTGATGAAATGAAAGAAACGCGCAGATGAGGAGATGGGAAATTTAAATCCTCGTTTAGGCGGCAAGTGACAACAAACGTGGTAAACGTAAGCATCTTTAGAGTTTTTTGCATTTTGCGAGTGAAATATACCTTCCCTTTAAGTGTATATGCCGTAATGAGGCTTGCTGTGATACCCTGATGCTGTGTGGTCATGGAAATAGTGAGGAACCAAGTAATAACGTAGAAAATTCCGATTAAGCTAAGCGAAGGATGGTGTGAGGTAAGTCTCTTGGAAAATTCACCGCCATTGTTATGTTCTCCCTTTACCGAAGCTATTACTCACCTCTCGTGGTCCTGGTAATGTCCTGGGATGTCTCTGATATTACAACACGAGGTAATATGGGACCAAGATAACTGAACACTTAGGTAAAGAACGGAGGACAAGATGAACTGTCTGGCACAACACGGCGATGCATTTCTCGGGCTATTTGTTCAGTGCCATGATGTTTGAGTGGTAGAGAAGAGACTGGTCCGTATTCAGAAATGCTTTGCTCTCTCCTCCCCACCATTTTTCAAGGCCGCAGAGATGCTCAGCGGTGTTTTGAAGAGTGTTTCTCAGGTTAATAATGTAGAAATCTTGTCAATCTGTCTCTAGAACCATAACAAAACAGCCTTTTGAAATAGTGGAGGGGAGGCACAGAAGTGTTTGAGAATACGAAAATGTTACCTGAGAGATGGTATGAGGGTATACTGTAGCATTAGCTTGATTAAGACAGCTGGTGCGGGTGACGTGGTGTGTGGGGACAGCGGGTGTAGATGATGTGATGTGAGGGAATGGCTGTGGTGTAATAGAACAGCTGGCTAATTATAATTCTCTCCCCTAACAGCTGGTGTAGTGTAATGTGGTGTGGTGAACAATTGGTTACATCGGCCCAGCCTACTACTTACTGGGTCTTGATGAACTAACTGCGGTGGTACGTTTCACAGTGACTGGCTGGCTGGCATGGGGCGGGCAACGGTTGGTGAGTGTTGCATTGTCTTTATTTTATCGTTCAGCATTTCTCGGCGTTATTTGGAAGTGTCATGAAAATTTCCGCCGTTCTGTTCGTTGCAATGGAGTTGACTTTTGAAGCCTACATTCCAGTCTAACGAATGATGAGTATAGCGGTGTCTATGCATTTTCATCTATTTTTTTGGCATTTTGGGTATGTGCTTTTAGAATATCCATTATGTTCGTTGCATTGCTTCTCGCGGCCACCTCTGCTGTGATGCATTGCCGTGAAAGAACTGTGTTGATCAAACCGTAACTAAGACAAGGCCGTATCTCATATTGCCATTCCACCAACGTGTCATTAGGAAGCGGTGTGTTGGTGCTTCTCTACTGTTCAAGCCTAATGTGTTCCAACTTGATCAGTGCATGCCCTGCGGTAGACTGCGGCAGGCAACAGTTGGCGGTGAGTGTACTGTAGACCGCGAGGAATTATTGTAGCTCATTGTCTTGTGTTGCCTGCCTTCTTGCCACTCGCGATAAGATGAACTAACGAAAAGAAAGTAAACTAATTCAAGCGACGATTATCAAATATGCGTTTTTAGTGCTCAGGGACGTGGAGTCAGTTTAGAAAATTCAACTCTGGCTTTGACTATAAGAAATTCAATGTTATAACTTAATTCTAACTTTTCTTTCCCCATCCCCACTTCAACTCAAAAATAACAAGAAAAATGAAGTCAAATCACTATACTAACCAGAAAATAACCCACACTTTGCTTATTCATTTCAAATCGGTCCCATTAAGAGTTTATAACCAGAAGTTAATGTCTCCTTCGACTAGGCTAGCTATGCATCAAAGTAATTTTCACAGATATTATAACAGTAAAGGAGATGGAGATAACTGTACTGATTCTGACTTCGAGCAAAACTACTAGACTCTGCCTCCACATCCCTGCTTCTGTGGAATGAACAATGGCTAAAATACAAAGCTTTATTAGCGAAGAAATCCGATCATAACGCAGCGACAGGGAAGCGAAAGAAGAATTTGGCTGCGTTGTACCACCAAGAATACTCAGGAACAGCTCAATGCAAGAAGTCAGTGTTTTTGCCACCAACCCCTGCTTCTGTTCCTTTCAGACATGAAGAAAAAGTTACCAGGATCAAGTTAAATCTCTGTGTTCAGGTGAGGTCCTTGTTGTTGTTGTTGTTGTTCTTGTTGTTGTTGTTGTTGTTGTTGTTGTTGTTGTTGTTGTTGTTGTTGTTGTTGTTGTTGTTGTTGTTGTTGTTTATTTGTTCTATATAGTATCTAACAACTACAAAAAAAAATATATAAACTTAGACACCAAGTTTGAGCTTTATTGTTCGTTGTTGTTGTTGTTATTGTTGTTGTTTATGTAAGAGAGGGAAGGTGGCCAAGGTCAACAAAAGCAGTGAAAGTAAAGAGCCCACTTATATGCCAGTCCCCTTAAAGGTTGAAAAAGAGTTGGCGGGAAGACAGGGATAAATGTCTTGAAATCTCCCTCTTAAATAAGGTCAAATCATAGGGAGATGGAAGGCTTTTCTTTTTTCTTCATTTTTTTCCTGG
>JAHFWG010000426.1:27485-37685 GCA_020233015.1 Callinectes sapidus | reverse complement strand
GAGAGAGAGAGAGAGAGAGAGAGAGAGAGAGAGAGAGAGAGAGAGAGAGAGAGGTGCAATAATTGGGTCCTCACTGATTCTTGCTTCCTCTTCAGCCTCTTATATCTCTCCTCCTCCTCCTTCTCCTCCTCCTCCTCCTCCTCCTCCTCCTCCTCTTCACGTCAGCAGCAGCCTCTCCATTTCGCCACATCACTGTCCACTTCTGTCTATTGTGAAGATGAAACGATTTGGAGTGTCAGTGATATTTCTTTTACTCGTAAGAAGAGAAGGAAAAAAATGAAGATAAATAGAGAGAGAATGATAAATAAATAGATATGAGGGAAGGAAAGAAATATGACAGATACGTGGACGGAAAATAGACGCATAGGAAGATTTTTTTTTATGTAATAAGGAGAAAAATAGCCAAGAGTAACAAAAATATAATAAAATAAATACCCATTAATTTGTCAGTCCCCTTAAACGTCCAAAATATTAAGCGAAAGTCAGGGAGAAATATCTTTTAACCTCCCTATTATATAAAGTCAAGTGATAGGAAGTTGGGACTATAGAAGCGGGCAGGGAGTTCCATAGTTCACCAGACAAGAGATAAAAGTGTGACCGCCCCTCGGCCTTACAGGGAAATAAAAAAAAATGTCCTTGAATAGAGAAGAAAGGAAAATTGAAAAATATAATAAGAAAAACCAACTAACTAAATAAAAAAAATGTAGTTCTTTGGATAGAGAACAAAAGAAAATGGAAAGTAATAGAAAACCCAAACTAAATCAAAGAAATGTAGTCCTTGAATAGAAAACGAAGGAAAATTGAAAAAAAGCAAAAGAAAAAACTAGAAAAAGCTGCTACATTATGCAACAAGTGTCGTATTACAGCTGAAGATACCGCAAAGTCCTTCCAGATTCGTGCAATAAGAGTGTCCTTTGGCCTGATGGGGAACCAGGGGGGGGGGGAGTGTAGTGGCGCCCCCCCTGCCCCCCCTGGCCCTGTCCTGCAGCCCCCACAGAGGAGGAGGCAGGCCACAGCGGGAAGCCACGCCAACCTGAAGGGCACAAAGCCTCTTTAAAAGCCCTGAACAAATCCTTCTTTTACATCATGTCCTCTGCCAAGCCTCTCAATGAAGCCTCGCGAAGCCCTTCCTTCCTCCACCCCCCCTCCCCCCTCTCCCTCTTTCTCTCTCTCCCTCCCTCCCTCCCTCCCTCCCTCCTTCTCTCCCCCCTTCCCTCCTTTCCTTCCTTCCTTCCTTCCTTCCTTGCCTCGTTTTCGTCTCAGCCTCTCTCTCTCTCTCTCTCTCTCTCTCTCTCTCTCTCTCTCTCTCTCTCGTTCTGTTTCTTCCTTGGCCATTGATAACCTCACATCATCTCATCTTTCGGGGACGCCTCCAATGTGTGTATCAAGCAGCTTATCACAGCCTCGAGGAGCAGGTTGGTCAGGCAATGGTCAGGACGCCACTCTGACTGTCCTTTTAGTCCCATACTCCATTGAGTTACCTAACACTCCCATCCTCGTCGCGCTCTCCATTTATTGCAGGACCTCACACTGGCCTTTCATTGGTCAACAAATGCTCAAGGAATGTCAGCAGTGGTTCAGAAATTTATGATCCATATTCTTCACTTTCTCTCAAATGTACATCATAATTTTCTAGGTCATTCTTATCAGAGAGAGAGAGAGAGAGAGAGAGAGAGAGAGAGAGAGAGAGAGAGAGAGAGAGAGAGAGAGAGAGAGAGAGAGAGAGAACACATAAATAAATAGGTTCCTTATTTCAATGCTATAAATCTATCAATAGATACAAATAAAATAGAACATTAAATAGTAAAGCAATACATTAATAGTAATTGAATAATGACATATACACATACGCATACAATCACGATAGTTAGTAGCGTTTGTTATATTATACATTCCAAAAAGTTGCCGAACACATCCTTAGTTTCAGGTCTAACTCATACATGATGTATTTGTGTGCAGCGATTGTGGTGGCGTTAATAAGTTATTATATGTACGAGAGCAAAAATGTTGATGTTTATGAGTAAACTTTCTTATGCTAAGTGGCATTGCTTATCCTAATAACTATTATTCTCGTGCAACAATCGTAAAGCTCCCGTTGTTTTTTATATACTTACAAATATGTGTTGATAGTGTCCTAGCGTTGGACATAGCGACCAAGCATGGGACAGATGTTTGTGTTGTATCGCAGGGAAGGCAAGTCGAGGCCCCAGTTGGCCCAAGACAAGAGTCTTCCTATGAAACTGTCATGTGAGATATGCATAGTGAAGCTCCTTCCTCCTTCCTTGGCTTCAGGTTTCTGCTGGTCATCCCGGACTTGTGTGTTTCCTTCTGTTTCTTCCTTATTCTGTTCCTGTGTCTGCTGCCGTAGTACCTCTCTTCGTTGATACGTGTATGTTCCGTCTCCATTCTCATCCTCTTGCTCTACACCATTTATAGTCACCTTAAACTTATTGTTTCCTTTTCTACTTTGCGCCTTCCTCCTAACTTCTCTAGTACGAAGACCATCATTACTGTTGCCATCCGCACTCAGATTCGCATTCACGTCCAGGTCACTCCTTTCCCCATTTTCCTGTACTAGATCGTCTCTGTTCCTAGAACGAACAGGAGCAGGGATAAAAATATCAATAAAGTTATCCTGCTCCACTGAAACGTCGTTAGAAGTGTCGATAGTGATGAAATTAGTGATGTTGGGCACGTTACCACCGCCGCTCGTACCACTTCCACCATTACTGCTTATCGTTATTTGACTCATAACCTCTGGACAGAGATTTGACACACATGCATAGAACAGAAACTGCAATAGGAGAGCCAGACCAGCGACGGATAGTGCGGTGAAAATATTTAGGCAGATGATGCTGCTGTCTATGTATCCCGTGATAGCTATACAAGATTGGTCTGTGCCTTTGCGCCTGGAGTATTCTGACGGCAGGGGGTAGTGGTTTCCGCCATCGTAGTGGCTATTCCTGTTGGGAAGATAGAGAAAGAAGAGGTGTTATGCTATGTTTGATGTGTGTTATTATATAAAAAGTTAATATAGTTATTACTAGTTTTGTTATCGTTACTATACTTCTACCTCTTCAAACTCTTCCACACTCACCTAGCTTGGGGTAGTTCCTCTCCCAGCTGCTGGAACAAAAACTCCACCACATCATCAAACACATAGGACTCCGGGTCACCCAGCATCCCATGCAGGAGGTGGCCGTGGCGGGCGTGGGATGTGGTTCTGGTGGTGTTGTGGGCGTCTGGTAAACCGTGATCCATAGATGTGGGCATAGGGATGCTTTCTATCACGTCTATTATCGCCATCATCATCACAGTAATCTTCACCATTGTAACCACCACCATTTTTGTTCTCGTAGTTCTGTCGTTTCTGTAATGATATTGTATTTTTTGTCTATTGTGTATTCTGCACTATGCCTGATTTTGGCATTTGTGTGTGTGTGTGTGTGTGTGTGTGTGTGTGTGTGTGTGTGTGTGTGTGTGTGGGTGTGTGAGTGTGTGTTAAAACATGTGAAAATAACGGGTTCAAGCTTCTATTGTTATTAAGATACGTACTATTAGAACGTGATTGTCGAGTGTGTAGATGTCTCTGGATTTTTTTTTTCGTGTGTGTGTGTGTGTGTGTGTGTGTGTGTGTGTGTGTGTGTGTGTGTGTGTGTGTGTGTGCGTGTGCAAACCAATACCTTAGTTGGGTGTGAATATCTTCTTTTATCCGAATAGAAGCAGCGAATCTTCACCACAAACAAAATCAACGAATGCAAAAGGAGCGAGAAAGAGGATTGCAGGTACTGTCTACTATATGGTTGTCAACGTCACCTGCTCCGCGGTGTTTATGGTGGGAGCGCGGGTGGCTGTTGCCATATATAGTCTAGTGCTTGGAAATGTGAGAAAAAGGGGGCGGGGAAGGAGGAGTTGACGGAAGCAGAAGGCGTGAAGGGAGGCGTGTTTGTGTTGTGAGAGATGCCAAGGATGTTATATGGGAAGAAGGGAAGCGGTGGAGGAGGGAGGGAAGAATGGATTGGAATGTAAGGATGGAATTTTACCGTGGAAAATTAGATGGAGATGAGAAATGGATGAAAATGGATATGTGAGGTATGAATAAGGGCGGAATGAGAGGATAGTAAATGAAGAGTAAGTAAAGGAATGTGGGGAAGAAGAAAAGATAAAAGAAAAGATAAAAGTTACTAAAAGAAATTAAAGAGGGCAAAGTGCACATTTGTAAAGAAAATTATGTAGGGAGAAATTAGGTGAAGGGATAAAATAGAACAAAGTGACAGAGAACACATTATGGAATTTAATTTAACATCCCCAATTACATGATAACATGAAAGGTAGATGCCTTGTAACATACTTGTATAATGCGTACTATATCCCATGTTAACGATTACGAACTTTGTAAGTTGGGATACTTTAGAATGAAGAAAAGTTAACCACAGACGTGTCTTGTGAGGAGAAAGGTAGTCATTTTCAAAATATTAATTTGATGATAGAACGTCTATGACATGATCATATAACATCTAATGTAGAACAATGAAAAGTAATATGAATCTGGTTATGAGATCAACTTACTGAAGAATAGATAAATAAATTGTTAAATGTCATTAAAGCAGCTAATGTAAAAAAGTGTGTAATGCTAATGACTTCTCAGAAGACAGTTGCCAAATACTACACTAATTTTGATTTTCAATTGAAGTATGGGAGGAGAAAAGCAGGAAAGAAAAGAGAAAACTTTGAATATCGGAAACACGTAGTATGGTGGTACACTTTCATGGTGGTAAGTGCTGGTGTAGTGAGTCGCTATAACAGCGCAAGGTTATGTTTAGTTCTTGGATAACCAGAATTTTCTCTTGCAATTTTGGTATTTTAGCAGCTGCTTGGGGGTGTTACTGTGATCAGCGCCGCGTAAAGTGAATCTACAGAAGTAGAAGTGGTGAAGGTACCGTACTGGTTGTTGTAATTGTAAAAGGTAGTGACTTTCTTGTTGGTATTGGTAGTTGTGTTCGTTTTTCATCACCCCCCCTCCCCTTCTCTCTCTCTCTCTCTCTCTCTCTCTCTCTCTCTCTCTCTCTCTCTCTCTCTCTCTCTCTCTCTCTCTCTCTCTCTCTCTCTCTCTCTCTCTCTCTTATGAGATAATCGCTAAAGTACAACACCAATTTTGGTAGGTTGAGGTGGATTTTAAGACTAGAAATTCGTCAAAGAAAAGATTGCATACTTGAAAATCTCTTTTAATACAAGTCCAGGTGGTACACGGGGACTGTACGGGACCTCACACTGATACTCCCTCAAGAAAAGTTCGGGAATCACTGCCCTGCAGGAATCAACCTCTTGTATTGCAAAACCATGATATTTCAGATGCTCGCTAATATGTCCACTTGTATTTCTTGGATAAATGCTAGTATTGAATTAATAAATAAGAAAATTAAAATAATGAAAAAAAGTGCAATAAAAAAAAAAAAAAAAACTAAAAAGGCAAGAGATCTACGTGTGACAATCGCCACATAGAACCTATACCCATGACCACATATCGTCCACATTGATAAATTTATTCTTTATTTATTTGTAAGTTCACACACACACACGCAAAAAAAGAAATTATTTTATATTTCCATATGCTTTATTTATTTATTCATTTTCTTATTATAGGGGTGAAGAACAGTGCTGTCTTACGTACTAAATTTAACATTAAGTATTTGTTTCTTTAAGATACACTACAGTAAGCTTAACAACTTCCTATGACGACTTTATATAAGAGTGACGTTTCAAGACAATTGTCGCTGTCTTTCGGCTAACCCGGTTGAACTTTAAGGGGACTGGCAAATTAGTGGGCTTTTTATTTGTCTTTTTGTATTTTTACTTTTTTTTTTTTTTTTTTTTTTTTTTGCCCTTGGTCAGCTTCCCCTTCTTACTTAAAAAAATAGTGTTGCCTCTTTCGCCACAAGTGCATTTGGTATTTTTTTTGAAATGACAAGAATAGAAAACGCTGCTTCTTGTACGACTTCTCTTATTGGTGCATATAACGACCCAACATGGGACAGATATTTGTGTTGTATCGCAGGGAAGGTAAGGCAAGGTCCCAATTGTTCCATGACAAAAGTCTTCCTATGAAGTTGTCCTCCAAGATATGCATAGTGAAGCTCTTTCCTTCTTCCTTGTCTCTTGTTCTCCGTGGGTCATCCTGGTCTATTGTCCTCCCTTGCGTTCTTTCCTCATTCTGTTCCTGCGTTTGTTTTCTAAGTATCTCTCCCTCTTCGTGCATGTATGTTCCGTCCCCATTCACTTCCTCTTGCTCTACACCAGTTAAAATCATCTTAAATCTATTGTTTTCTTTTCTACTCTGTTCATTCCTAACTTCTCTAGCACGAAGATCATCATTACTGTTGCCATCCCCACCCAGATTCGCATCTACATCCAGATCAATACTTTCCCCATTTTCCTGCACGAAATCAGCTCTGTTTCTTAAAGAACGACCTAAAGAAATATCAATAATGTCTAACTGCTCCACTGAAACATCGTTAGAGGTATCAATGGTAATATTGTTATTGATATTAGGTATGCCACTACTGTCACCACTATTAGTAGAACCATTACTACTTATATGATTAATAACCTGTGGACAGAGACCAGACACAAGCGCATAGAAGAGGAACTGCAATAGGAGAGCCAGGCCAGCGATGGACAGAGCGGTGATGATGTTTATGCAGATGATGTTGCTGTCTGTGTATTTCGTGATCGCTATACAAGACTTTTCAGTGTCCTTTTGTTTGGAGTATTCTGACGGCAGGGGGTAGTAGTTTCCTCCATCGTTGTTGTAGCCGCTCCTGTTGGGGAGAAAGAGAAAAAATTGATGTGTGTTACTGTATTAGTGCTTTAATTCCAGGTTTCATTCTTGGTGTCGTTACCATTAGTACTTCCACCCTCACTATTTGTATTACTTCCACTTCTAACACTCTCCCCACACTCACCTAGCTTGAGGCATCTCCTCTCCCAACTGGTGGAACAAAAACTCCACCACATCATCAAACACATAGGACTCTAGGTCACCCAGCATCCCATGAAGGAGGTGGCCGTGACGGGCGTGGGATGTCGTGGTGTGGGCGTCCGGGAAACTGTGATCCATAGACGTGGGCGTGGGGATGCTTTCAGCCACGCCCATTATCACCATCATCATCACAATAGTCTTCACCATATTTGCACCTTATGGTTTTGTCGTTTCTGCAATGATATTTTATTATATTTTTTTGATATGTTTACTATAATTACTTTGCGCTATCTGTATTTATGAAGTTACAGTGTGTGTGTGTGTGTGTGTGTGTGTGTGTGTGTGTGTGTGTGTGTGTGTGTGTGTGTGTATTGAGAGTGGATGACAGTGAGAGGAATCACAGTTACTGGAGAAAACTATTGTAAACGTCACCTACTCTGCGCTGTTTGTTGTGCGAGCGCGGGTGGTTGCCGCTGGCTATATATAGTCTAGCGCTTGGAAATTAGAGAAAAGGGGGCGGAGAATGAGGAGGTAACAGGTGCATGGGCGTGATGGGAGGCGTGTTTGTGTTGTAAGAGATGCCAGTGGATGGTGGAAGTTGTGCGGGAAATTGTAATGGGGTCGAGAAAGGAGGGAAGGAAAGAGTGGAATGTGAGAGTGAAATTTAGCGGGTAAAATTAGATTGAGAAAACGAATTGAAGGAGATGGAAATGTAATATGTGATTGAAGGAGGAAAGGAAGAGATAATGAAGGATGAAGGGTATTTGAAAATGGACACTTTGCTACTCTCCTCCCTAGAAGAATCTGGACTAGGGCTGTTTACCATGATTCAGTTGTGCAGAGACAAATTTTATGGTTAATTGAGAGAGAGAGAGAGAGAGAGAGAGAGAGAGAGAGAGAGAGAGAGAGAGAGAGAGAGAGAGAGAGAGAGAGAGAGAGAGAGAGAGAGTTAAGGCGGCGTCACACTAGCACTTTTTCCGTCATCTTTTTACGTTTGTCTTTTTCTCTTTCGTCATCATTTTCCGTCATCTTTTAGGAGAACGGGCCTGACCGTCTTCTTGGGAGAGTTTCCGTGCTCATTTCTAGGTCAAATGAAGATCCATAGTGAGTAATACCAAAAATGTCCCAATAAATATTTATTTTCTGATAATCATACTTTAACTTATTTTTCACTATTTTCAAATATGAATGCAAATCAAAGCATAAACTTTTACATTTATTCTGATGAGTCCTAATACTCATAAGTGTGTTTGTTTACACACAACTTTCAAGTTCAGCGCGTTGTATTTATCTTTGCAGCTGAAAGGTATCACTGCCTTCCTCATCTTCGTGTCTTCCTTCATGATAAGTGGCGTCACTAGCTGAAGCAGTTCATGGTACTCATGCTTGTCCAACTGTATGCACTTCCCCATAGTTTCTTGGTCCTTCAGGCGCAGTTCTTGCAGTAGTCTGTGATAAACACTCTTGGTCAAGGAGTGCCAACCATGAGCGCACCCATAGTCGTTTTCTCCGCGTTTGGCTCGCCTTCTTCGTACAACATTCATAATTAAATGCAGAAAAGCGATTGCTTCTTCCGGAGATGGCGCCATGTTTGTTTACAATGACAATGAGAATGACCACGGAAAAGAGCGACAGGACGGTATGTGTGTGCTTAGCTTTCTTAGCTTTCCTGCTTTCCTGCCATCCGATTGAACTTTGCATCTGCTCATATTGTGTGTTCGTAAAAAAATCCAAGTAATCAAAGGACAGTCGTGTTTGATGTGACTGACTGGTTATTCCTTGTGTAAATGGGTTACTGCAAGACTATAGAAAACATTTAGACTCGTATTATTAAACGTTTCTGTACTTCACCTCTCTCTCTCTCTCTCTCTCTCTCTCTCTCTCTCTCTCTCTCTCTCTCTCTCTCTCTCTCTCTCTCTCTCTCTCTCTGGATTCGAATCTTTTGTTAGTTTTTCTTTTTATATTTCTTCTGCTTATGTTTTAGTGTTTTTGTTTTTTTAGATTTTCTTTCTCTTTTTTTTCTTTACATTTTTTTTTTTAGTTGTATTTGTCTTTTTTTTTTGTGTGTGTGTGTGTTTACTGTAATGTGTTGGCAGTGGTGGAGGTTGGGGGGGGAGGGGCCTGCGGTACACTGTTGCTGCCGCCGCTGCTGTTGTCGCAACTTGCCGATTCTGTCATGCCGTATACTGTGGGGGTATAGGGGGGGTGTCTGGTTAGGTTAGGTTAGGTTAGGTAGCACGTTTTCTATTTTTTTGTTAGTTTTTTTTATTGATTTTTGTTATTTTTGCTATTACTAGGTTATAATTACTGGTTAGGTTAGGTTGTACGTTTTCTATTTTTTTGTTAGTTTTTTTTATTTTTTATTAGACGATTTCCACCTTCCAAACGCCTTGATTGAAATGACAAGCCGGTTTTCCTCCTCCTCCGCCGCCGTGCCAATGTTTACGTCCGGTGAGTCACCACCCCCACCCGCGGCGCCACCTTGGATTTTCACTTCATCGGTCATTTTAAGCAACATCTCTCAATTTTTACAGTCTCATCTTACCACAGTCTGCTGCCACAGTACTAATCTTTCATATGAGCCACTCAGACATAGTTTTCGCGGTCAAGTTTAAGCGTAATGAAGGTGGGAGGGATAGAGGAGGGGAGGGGGCCGTACCCCACCGGGGCGCCCTCACCAGCAGGATATTGTCTTTGCTTCTGGACTGTTTATTTGGGATCAATAGTCACATTTAAGGCTTTTGATGAGTACTGTGGCGTGTTTGGAGTGATTTGCGTGCGTGTGTGTGGTGGAGGTAGCTGTGGTGGGCGTTATTGGGGGGGTAAATAAGGGGGCATTTTTGGGCTAAATTTCTTGCAACGTCCAATGCACTTTTTTATTAGAGGTTGTATCAAGTTGTTATTAATGGCAAAAGATAGTTCATATACCATGATGTTTTGTGTCAGTAAAGTGAGTGGAGAGGAACCGTGTTATTCGGAGGTGTCAAAGTTACATTAAAAAACTTCATCATCGGCCTCTCAACAGTTTATTTCCGCCTCTAAATCACTCCAAAGTGTTTAAAACAATGAAGAATAATTGATCGATTGTCTTGAAATGGGTTTTGGTTCCATTGAAGTGGCAGTTAGTGGGTATTTAACGAGTGTTCAAAAGTGTCATATTTAAAAAAAAACGTTTTTTTCCCATAGAATTTCTTCAGAATTGGTATTGCTAGGAGAGTGTT
>JAHFWG010000468.1:80915-100473 GCA_020233015.1 Callinectes sapidus | reverse complement strand
CTAAGCGACTCTCTCTGTCATAACTTTGGTGGTAATGGTACAACAATACAAAGTTTAGTACACATTTATCAAGCAAACACGTATCCATCGAGTCTACAGTGTACTAAGCCTAAGGAGGAAGTCTCTCTCTCTCTCTCTCTCTCTCTCTCTCTCTCTCTCTCTCTCTCTCTCTCTCTCTCTCTCTCTCTCTCTCTCTCTCTCTCTCTCAATCAGTATGTTTTTCCAGAGGTCACAAAGATACTAAGTGACTTTTCCTAACTTTGGTGGTAATGGTACAGGAATACACAGGTTATTGCAAGTTTACCAGGCCTACAGTTTCCCAGGGCTAAAGGAGGAAATTGGTCTCTTTTTTATAGTATTTCCAGAGCTAGGCCAAAGAAGTGAAAAGTGACGTTATTCCTTCCTTGTGGTGCTATTAGTACAAGATCACAGAGGTCAGTATATGTTGTACTCTATTGAATGGGTTTCCTTATTAAAATCTGTTTTTCCCAGCTATACATTTGTCAAACTCTTCAATGCGTTCTACTGAGACAACACGATTAGTATGATTAGTGTAATCCAACAATAATTCTCTCCCCCCCTGTCTCTTTTTTCTTTCTTTCTTTTTTTTATTCATCCTTTTAGAGTTTGAATTATTTTTTGTCCTGAAAACTACTGTCTTTTAATTTTGACTTGATGTGGTGGCGGTGGCTTGTGGTGACGTGGTGATGACATGTAGTGGTGATTTGTGATGGCGTGGCGGTGGTGGCGAGTCCTGGTGACGTGGTGACTTGTGGTGATGTGGTAAAGACCTTTGGTGAGGTGGTGACTTCTGACGACTTGTGGTGGTGGTGACGTGGTGATGACTTGTGGTGGTAATTTGTGATGACGTGGTGGTGGTGACTTGTGGTGATGACTTGTAGTGATGACGTGGTGGTGGTGACTCGTGGAGATAAGTTATGTGCAATAGCGTGGTGGTGACTGAAATTTGATTCTATTGATTTGTGACAACTTAGCGACTTGTTTGTTGTTACAGAGACACGTGAAATACAAAACGGGAAAGAAAGAAGTAACAGCTGATGCTCCAGGCTTTAACACCACAAATACCTTAGCAAAGGCCATGACTCCAAAACGAAGCCTTTAATAATTGGAAAATCCTTAACATCTTCAACATCAACTAAAGAAGAACTAAGACTAACACGAACAGGAGGCAGCCACAACATAACACAGCAGTCATGGCCATACTCCAGCAGAAAAGATCCCTCGTATTGATAATAGGTGTTCTCTGCCTTGGCTATGTCTTCCTCCTTTTTAGACACCCAGATAGACATCAATGGGTTCCCCGAAACGTGGCCAACAACACAGTCTTTCATTTACCACGGGCGGTACTAGAAAATTTCCTGGATATGTATAAAAATCTTCCAGTCAACGAAGAATCTTACAGGAAAAAGGAGCAGAATCGTCCTCACCTGACACCACTAGAGGATCACATCCCATATCCCTCAGACACTAAATGCTTCCCTTATCTTAATGAGCTGCATGTTCAACCTGTTCCAGAGCACGGTAAGCAGTGCACGACAGAACTATGCATTGACAATCGTAGGTAAACTTTCCAAATTTATGAGCAAGATGAAATATTTCAGGGTCACTTTTAACAGGTTCTAGTGGGTGTTGATTTAGTTTGGGGTTTTCATGATTCTAGTGATAATTTAGAAGGTTCTAGAAGATAAAGGAATTTTCTTGGGTTCTATTGGAGTTTTACAGTGACAGTTCAAGACGTCTAGTCTAATAGAATCCATTGTGATATGCAAAATTCTAGTCATACTATAATAAGTTCTATTGGTATTTTCATGATTTCAGTGATAGTTTAGGAAGCTGCAGTTAAAGCAACTGAAGATTTCAACACTACACTGGTAGGGCAACATAACTTCTGTTCCACAAATAAAACATCAAAAAATATCACAAGAACCTATTCAAGGGAGATGGTGATGATCCTGCTTGTCAGCTAAAAATCGTGCAGATAACAAGGCCCTAGTGGTATTCGAATCTTGCCAGACATGGCATCCCGTACAGATTCGGCCCCCTTGACATCATGAGGATTGTGTTGTAATATTACAGATTGTGACCAGCCTTACATCACCGTTAACCAGGCAGGGCGTCTTGGCAACAAAATGTGTCAGTACGCCAGCCTCTACCTCCTCCGCCACCTGTATGGAGTCCGGGTCAGTTACAGCTCACTGCCCTACCGTCCTATAATTTATTTTGTGATTCAATTTCACATTTTTCATGATTCCAGTAAAAATTTAAGAGGCTTTAGAAAACATTACTTAGGTATTCAAAAGTGCTGACATGATTAAAACTACAGTTCAACGAAGGGTTTGTATTGTTAATGGTAAGTAAGGCATCGTGGCAGAACGACTTTTGAAAAGAGTTCTAATGAGATAGAAAAGCATTCATGAATGGGAGCCTCTCTGTCTGTTCCTGCCCGTGCCTCTAATAATAGTTGGCTATCCTCAAACAGGTGTCTACACTTAATGATATGCACACGACCCTTGACAAGTTCTTCAAGAACATCGTTACACCAGTCAAGAAACCTTCCTGCTTCGTGGGTAAGGCTAAGGTCATCTCCTACATGAACCTGTATGACAAGCTGTATAGGGCTGCGGTTCAGGTCTGGACCAACACCACTTCCAATTTCATCACAAAGCCACTACTGGACACTTCTTACCACATCCACGATTACCCCGGACCACGAGACCTCTTTCTGGAGCATCGAAAGTTGATTCAATCCCTGTTGAAGTTCCGAGATGAGATAATAGAGAATGCCATACGGAACATCAATAATGCTCTTACAAGTTTCAATGCAACGTATCACCAAAGAAACTTCCCAATAGTCACTGTTCATGTTAGAAGGACTGACTATGAGAGGCATATGAAAAACCTGTTCAATCTGACCCAGCTGGATAAATTCTACTACACTAACGCCTTTGAATTCTACAAGAAACGGTAAGGGTTGTTTTAGATTATATCCTTCCAAATTCTTCTGTTTGACTCACCTAGATCAAAAGGATGAAACATGTTGGTGCTTTTAAGAGTGTTTATGTGAGTCCACTGATTATTTAACGGGTTCCAGTGAAGATTAACATAGTTTTAAAGGGTTTCTGGCTTCAATGGTAATTTCTGAACGAGGTTAATGGGATTTACAATGGCAATTTTTATGAGTACAGATCACAGTGGAGACTATCAAAGATTTAAAGGATTCCGTGTTTATGATGATAGTTTAACAGTTTCCAGTCGAGGTTAATGACGATTTCACTAATGTTTGATGATTCCAATGATCATGAGTGGAAGCCATCATGTTTTTCAACAGTTGTTTGTGATTGAGGTTAAAGAATAGTTTGTTCTAAGTGAGATTATCGTGATTTTCAATAGCTTTTGTGGTTTCAGTGAAAGAATAGCTGGTTTTAGTGGATGTTTTCAAATGCACAATCTGAGGCTTATCAGTTATTAAGTTCCATACGTCATAAAAAGGGATACATGAAAAAGGACAGTGAATGCAACCCACACCACCTTCCTATCCTACCCGTCAGATTGAAGAGCCCTCTGTTCCTGGTGGTAAGCGATGACCCGAAATGGTGCAGGGAGAATCTACAGGGAAAGGACGTACGAGTCATTGGTGAGTTAGATGGCGTTGTCATTGACACTGCTGTCATAATTTTTGTTGTCGTCATTATCATAGTATTATTTTTTCACTTACAAAAGACACAAAAAAACTCTAAAACCTGCAAAACTATCATAGAAAAACACAAAACCTCTTTAAAATAAGTGAACTTCTTTCTGTGAAAACTAAAACAAAAAGTAAAAAGTAAAAATACACATGAGAAACCCTAATAACACCACGAAATCTGCTAAACCATCACACAACAAGACAAAATCCCTTTGAGTCATTAAAATACCAACTAAAACGTTAAAAAAAAAAAAAAAAAACAGAAACAAAAGATGGCAAAACCCCACTAACACATTGAAAACTGTTAAATTATCACAAGACTGCACAAAATTCTTTAAAATACATAAACACCAACTATACTCAATGTACTCTAAACTGGCCGTTTGAATGACCTTGAGCTTGGCAACCAGTGCCACATCACGGGGTTTCCCTCTTTCTCGAACCCCACTCCACCTCCTTACCCTCTATCTCTGTCTTCCTTTCTTTCCCTCCATTTCTATATAAATCGGTGTATTTACGAAATTATTTCCAAAATCATTCCAAATTTTGTCCCACATCACCCTTGAGGTAAAAGTCAAGGGGTCTTTTATGCATAAAGACTTCTCCCATCCTAAACGTGGCACATGAACCCGGCAGTGCAATCCTTGCCATTACCTCCACATTACTTCACTTGCCATCAGTCCTAATGCCCTCACACACAGTCTTCCTATGGACCGTTCTGCTGCAGGCTCGCCATATGGCCACCTTCACAGCCAATGTAAGGCAGTAATACGTATATAATGTGAGGAAGTACTTCTTGGGATAATGGGGCAGTGAACTGTGGACATGTTCTATGACTGGAAAATCAGCTGTTAAAAGTTGCGAGCACAAAAACCGGCCATTTTAGAATGCAGTGACTATAGAATATAAAAAAAGAAAAAAGGAACACATAAAAAAATCATTATAACACACTTACACTGCCAAACCTAGAAACAACAACAACAACAAAAAATGAAAAAATAAAAAATAAATGAATAAAGCTAAAATTGCGAAAAACACCTAACCTTGCTTGTCTCACCAGCTTCGAACGTCCCAGCTGAAGATATGGCGGCGATGAGTTTGGGAGATCACCATATCATAAGCTACGGAACCTTCAGCTTTATGGGAGCCTTATTGGGGAATGGCAACATAACACACCCGCTCACCACCAACCCCAATTACCGCTTCGTCAAGTGTGTTAAGTCTCCAGTCTTTTTCAATGTTCCCAGGGGTAATAAACAGACATATAGTAAACGAAATTTGATAAACCAATAGTGCCTGCCCATTTTTGTTTTGATATTATTTATTTGGATTTGCGTTCTGAATGTTTTCATGGGTTTCGTGTTTTTTTTTTTTCTGCCAAGTTCAAAGTCGTCAATTTCTTAATATTTTCTTTATTTATTCTCTCTCCTAAACAACGTTTCAAGTAATATTTTTTTCAACTTTTTAAAACACATTCTTAATTCTTTCTTTACTAAACGACGGTTCCAATAATGTCTATTGCAAACACTTTCTTATTTTTTTTCTCTCCCAGGCGAAATTTCCCCATCAATAATTTCAAACGAATTTCTTAATTTCTTTTCTTCTCTAATGACTGTTTCCATTAAATTTTTTTTTATATGATCTCTTTGTTTTTCTTGATCATTATCACGGTGCTTCCAATAATGCTTTGTTGGCGACATAATCATTAATGTCTCTACTTTTGAGAAAAAAACTCACTTTGCCAAATAATGTAAGATGTAATGGATGATTGTTATGTTATGTTATATTATGTCATGTTATATATATGTAACAAAATAAAGAGGATATAATTCAAAATCTTTATAACATCTCATCCCAGTTACCACAACAATAACTTCTATTACTAAACCTTCATACTATAATGTAAAACAGTAAAATTTGAGACTAGCAAAGTCAATGGAAAAAAAAGGTATTTTCTTATTATACTAAGAGTAAGAGACAGCTGGAAATCTCTCTCTCTCTCTCACACACACACACACACACACACACACACACACACCTTATTAGCCAATCCACAGTTCACAATTCACACGGGACACCAAATTAGCGAAGAAAGTCACCATCTCTGATATGACGGAGAGAGTCACGGGAATGCCGTTGAACCCACAGAAAATGCAGAACACAAAACCCCATAACGTCACGGGAGTTTGTTGACTGTAGCGTAAGAGAGAAAAACATATTTTCTTTGTTCAATTCTTTGATTCATTTCACAGTACTTTCCGTAATGTGTGGGTGTTGTGCGTGCGTGTATGTATGTGTGTGTGCGCGTGTGTGTGTGTGGGAGGGGGAGATGATACACATGTGTTGACGTAAGCACTTTCAGATGAAGTTTGTGAATTTGGCGAGACAGCATCAAATGTCCTTAGTTTAATACCATCGCTTCGCCAGGCAAGACTTCCCAGTTTCCCAGGTCTACGGAGAAAGTGTCTCTCTCACAGTATGTATTTATAGAGGCCTAACCTATGATCTCTCTATGATTTGTGATTGGGGCAGAGGAAACTTAGTAGAGTTCAATGCCTCAAAACCCCGATTTCTTTATCTATCTACTCGATACCTCCTTCCAGGCCATTACCACCTTTTCTTCAATGACACTCATCTATCCTACACTTTTTAACTTAATATATTCGGTCTGTCCTTTACTTTTAATCTAAACTACGGTTTTCATATGGTAATTTCAATGATTCCAGTGAAAGTTTAATGGATTCTTGAAATTTTGGGGGTTTTCAAGATTGTTTTCATAATTCTAATGATTTTTGATAACTTAGTGACTTGTTTGTTACAGAGACACGTGAAATAGAAAAAAAAGAGAAAGAAAGAAGTAACAGCTGATGCTCCAGGCTTTAACACCACTAATATCTTAGCAAAGGGCATGACCCCAAAACGAAGCCTTCAATAACTGGAGAATCCTTAACATCTTCAACATCAACTAAAGAAGAACTAAGACTCTAACACGTACAGGAGGCAGCCACAACATACCACAGTCGTCATGGCCATACTTCAGCAGAAAAGACCCCTCGCATTGGTATTAGGTTTTCTCTGCCTTGGCTATGCCTTCTTCCTTCTCGGACACACAGATAGAAATCAATGGGTTCCCCGAAACGTGGCCAATAACAGTCTTTCATTTATCACGGGCAGTACTTGAAAATTTCCTGGGTAAGTGTAGAAACATTTCAGTCAACGAAACATCTTCCAGGAAAAAGAAGCAGAATGGTCCTCACCCTATGCAGAAAAAGGATCTCCTCCCATACCCTTCAAAGACTAGATGCTTCCCTTATCTTCGTGAGCTGCGTGTTCAGCCTGTTCCACAGCACGGTAAGCAGTGCACGACAGAACTATACAGTGACAATCGTAACTAAACTTTCCAAATATTTCAGGGTAATTTCTAACGGGTTCTAGTGAGTGTTGATTGGGTCTGGGGCGTGTCGAAGCGGTTTTCATGATTCTAATGATAATTCAGAAGGTTCTTGAAGATAATGAAAGTTTCTTGAGTTCCATTGAAATTTGTCAGGATTATAACAGTATTTTTATCATTATTAATGTGACAATGCAAGATTGTCTAGTAGAAACTAAGGTGATATTCAAGATTCTAGTCATAATTTAACCGGTTCAAGTAGAATTTATTGGTGTTTTCATGATTCCAATGATAGTTTACTTAGGATGCTGCAGTGAAAGCTACTGAACATTTCAATATCACATTGGTAGAGTAACATGACTGCTACTGTGTTCTACACATCAAACATAAAAAAGAAACTACAAGAACCTATCATCCACAGACTCACCACAACTACCCATTACTCTGTCAGTGCGAGGTCAGAGCTCATTATTACCAATCTTTGGGTAAGATTGACCTCACACACTACACATCCCATCCATCCAAGTCAGAGGAAATGGTGACGACCATGCTTGTCAGCTAAAAAAAAGAAAACAAAAATCAGAGGGGACAAGACCCTAGTGGGATTTGAACCTTGCCAGACATGGCAGCCAACATAGATATGGCTCTCTTTACCACAGGGACCTTGGCATCATGAGGAATGTGTTACATTATTACAGACTGTGACCAGCCTTACGTCACCGTCCACCAGCGTGGTCGTCTGGGCAATAAGATGTGTCAGTATACCTTCCTCTACCTCATGCGTCACCTATATGGAGTCCGGGTAAGTTACTACTCACTGCTTGACCATCCTACAACTTAATAATTATCCTGACAAAGTTCTTTTGTGATTCAAAATCATACATTTCGTGAATCCAGTGATAATTTCACAGGCTTTAGTAGATATTACTTACTTAGGTAGTCAAGAGTGTTGACATGATTTTAACTATAATTCAATGCAAGTGTTCCATTGCTAATGGGAAGTAAGGCATTGTGGCAGCCTAACTTATCAGCCTGACTTTTGAAAAGACTTCGGATGAGGTTGCAAAGCATTCACGAATGGGAACCTCTCTGTTCCTGCCCGTCCCTTTAATAACAGAAGGCTTTCCTGAAACAGGTGGCTACATTCAATATCATGCACATGAAACTTGACAAGATCTTCAAGAACATTGCCATACCGCTCAAGGAACCAGCCTGCTTCGTGGGTGACGCTAAAAAGATTTCCTACATGGGCCTGTATGACAAACTGTACAGGGCTGCGGTTCGGGTCTGGACCAACACCACTTCCAATCTCATCACAAAGCCACTACTGGACACTTCCTACCACATCTACGATCACCCCGCACCACGAGACCTCTTCCTGCCACATCGCAAGTTGATTCACACCCTGTTGAAGTTCCGAGATGAGATAATAGAGAATGCCGTACGGAACATCAACAATGCTCTTAGAAGTTTCAATGCAACGTATCACCAAAGAACCTTCCCAATAGTCACTGTTCATGTTAGAAGGACTGACTACCAGTATCATATGAAGTACATGTTCAATCTAACCCAGCTGGATAAAGTCTACTACACTAACGCCTTTGAGTTCTACAAAAAACGGTAAGGTTTGTTTTGGATCATATTCTTTCGAATGCTTCTGTTTGACCCAACAAGATCAAAAGGCTGAAAAAAATTGGTGCTTTTAAGGATATTTTTGCGAGTCCACTGATTATATAACGGGTTCCAAGGGAAATTAACATACTTTCAAATGTTTTTTATGATCTTAATTATTGTTTAGCTGTTTTTAAACAAGGTTAATTTGATTTTTAAGACAGTTTTCAGGAGTCCAGTGGATTTTTAAAAGATTTCAGTGGGGTATATCATAGTTTCAAAGAGTTTCGTGATTCTAACCCTTTGGCGGACAAGTAGCCTGCACGGGGTTCTTCAGACATGATTACATGGTGCAATATCTTGATGATGTAGATGGCGTGGGTAAGTTTTAACCAATGAGAACACTCCTTAGCTTTGCTTTCAGGCAATTAGAACTCTCTAGCTCATACGGGAGACTGGGGAGTGTTGCCACAAGCAAACATCCTCTCTCCAGACACCAAACCTGACTGATTGGCCGCCTTTAGTGAGGAAAGGGCCCATGTGGGATGCTTTATGCAGCGCGTTTGATATGTCTGAGGATGTTTTCAAATGAGGTTTATCATTTATCACTTTCCATATCTCACAAAAGGGAATACATGAAAAAAAAAGCCTTGTGAACTCCAGTGAATGCAACCTATACCGCTTCCCTATCCCACCCACCAGATTGAAGAACCCTCTATTTCTGGTGGTAAGTGATGACGCAAAGTGGTGCATAAAGAATCTACAGGCAGAGGATGTGTTAGTTATTGGTGAGTTAGCTGGTGTCGTCATTGTTGTCATTAAAACCTTACAAAAACTGAGATAATTGACCTACAAATTGAAAAAAGAAAGAAAGAAAAAAAAAAACACCTAACCTTGCTTGTCCCACCAGCTTCAAAAGTCCCAGCTGAAGACATGGCGGCGATGAGTTTGGGAGATCACCATATCATAAGCTACGGAACCTTCAGCTTCATGGGAGCCTTAATGGGGAATGGCAACATAACACACCCTCTCACCACCAACCCTCGATACCGTGTGGTCAAGTGTGTTAAGTCTCCAGTCTTTTTCAATGTTCCCAGGGGTGACAAGCAGACATATTGATTTTAGCGATTCTTTCATCCCTAAACAACGTTTCAAGAAATTTTGTTTTCCTTCTTTTTAAAACATTTTCTTCATTCTTTCCTTACTAGACGATGGTTTAAATGAGCTAGGATATCTATTAGTTAGGTAATACTTTCATGTATTATTGTGTAAGATTGTTCACAGGTTGGACCTTACAATAAAGAGTATTACCACCAGTGTTATCTTCCATTTCCTGGTGAAACAATATATATATTTTCCTTCCCTTTTGGTGCATGTGTGTGTGGGTGTTATGCGTGTATGCTGTGTGTGTGTGTGTGTGTGTGTGTGTGTGTGTGTGTGTGTGTGTGTGTGTGTGTCTTTGTGTTTGTGGGTGTGGGCGTGCATACGTTTTACCAAGGCATTACCAAATAGAGCTGGTGAATTTGGTTAGACAGTATCATATTGTAGTTTGCCACCATCGCTTCGCCAGGCAAGAGTTCCCAGTTACCCAAGTCTCAGAAGGAAATGTCTCTCCCAGAGTACGTATTTCTAGAGTCTACCGAGGTACCAAGTGGCGTTTTTACTTACTTTTGAAGGTAATAGTACAAGAATATAAGATTTTACAAATTTACCCTGCTAAAAGGGATACTGTACTAAATATGTTGGGTTATTTCTGCATGCCATTCCCAGCCATACATAGGTTTATTTCTTCAAACCTTCATATTGACTCACCTCTAATAGTCTAATTAGTGAGTGTATTCCTGGCCCTTCTAATGTATTCCAGTCATCCATCAGTTTGAGCAATTTCTCTCTCTCTCTCTCTCTCTCTCTCTCTCTCTCTCTCTCTCTCTCTCTCTCTCTCTCTCTCTCTCTCTCTCTCTCTCTCTCTCTCTCTCTCTCTCTCTCTCTCTCTCTCTCTCTCTCTCTCTCTCTTCTTATCTATCTTTATCAGATATGAACCATTTATTTACTACTGTCTTTTCCTTTTGACGTGGTGATGACATAATGGTGACTTGTAGTGATGTGGTGATAATTTATGGTGATGACTCATAGTATTTGTGGTGCTCCAATTCTTTTCAACTTATCTCTCCTTTACAATCTCCTGTTCATCAATGCCATTTCTCTAATCCATTCTCTCTTTTTCCCTCGTCCTCCCTCCCACCTGTCGAACCTCACCTCTGTCACTGGCTGTGTCTAAAGACGTCAGGTCAGTCCAGCAGGAGTTACACACGCGAAGACTGTCAGCTACTTCAGTCCAAAACGTAAAGAAAAGCCAATAATGTCATCAGAGCCAACACACCTATTCTAACAGGCTGCAGTTGATGTTATTGTGGTTTTCAAAGATGATTTCAATTATTCATGTACTAGTTAAATGACTTTAGGGGATTTTCAAGAGAGTTTTTATGATTCTAGGGATTTTCAGGTTACAGTAGATGTTATTGTGGTTTTCAAGGATGATTTCAAAGATTCTTGTATTAGTTAAATGGGGATTTTCAAGGGTGTTGTTATGATTCTAGGGATCATAATGGTTTTCAAGAGTGCTTTCATGATTCCACTTATTCGTGGTAACTTGGTGACTTGTTTGTTACAGAGACAGGTGAATTAAAAAGAAAAGAGGCAGCAACAGCTGAACAATATCCCTCACACCTGAACACTTACGCCTGATACCTGAACAAAGGCCATAACACCTGAACAAGGCCGTGACACCTGAACACACGCCCCAACACCTGGACAAGTCATCATACACTTAACAGAAGAAGAATTCAGGCTCAAAGACCTCTAACCGAAGCATTGAGAGCCTAACACTTCACGGTAGCCATGGCCATATTCCAGCATAAGAGATCCCTTACACGTTTCTTAGGATTTCTTTGCATTTTCAACGGCTTAGTTATCCTCGGGCTCTCACACAAACGCCAATTCTTTCCCCAAAACGTGGCCAACAATACAGTCCTCTTGCTACCAAGGGCGATGCTAGAAAACCTTCACAAGATCTACAGAAACCTTCCAATTAACGCAATGGCCTCCAAAACAAAGGGACAGACTGGTCCTCATCTTAGCCGGATAAAAGACCCCAGACCGTACCCTTTACAGTCTGGTTGCTCTACTTATATTGATGATCTGCAAGTTCAGCCTGTTCCAGATAACGGTAAGTAATGCAAGATGGAAGTTTCCAGATTTAAGAATAAGACTAAATAGTTCGGGATCACTTTTAACAGGTTTTAGATGTTGGTTGGGTTTTTAAAGGGGCTTCCGTGATTCCAATGGAAGTTTACCAGATTTTAAAATGTTTTTGTACGTTTTATTTTCACGATTCCGTAGTTTTATGAGCTTTAATGGAAGTTGTTTGTTTCAAGGGTGTTTTTCATGATAGTTCAAATGTTTAAGAAGAGGTTACTGTAGTTTGGAATTCATGGTTTAATAGGCTTCTGTAGTATAATTTGTGTTTTCATGATTGAAGTGAGAGTTAAGGAAGCTGCAGTGAAAGTTACTGAAGATTCATCTATCACACTGGTAGAGTAACATAACTTTTACAAATCAGAGATGAAAAATGAAGTCACAGGAACCTGCCTATTTGCCTTTGGTGAGGGAGAGCCTTTCAGAACGGGAGGCTTGACATCGTGAGAAATGTGTTATACCATTACAGATTGCAGCAAGCCTTACGTCACTATCAATAAGTCGGGGCGTCTGGGGAACACGATGTGTCAGTACGCCAGCCTCTACCTCCTGCGTCGCCTTTTTGGAGTCCGGGTCAGTCACTCCTCACTACCCTACCATCCTACAACTTGCTTATCGTGATTTTCTTTTACGTAAGAGGTCTAAGGCTAAGGTCTACATAAAGGTAAAAAATATGGAAACGGATAATCCACTAAGATACCAGTGCTTGGATAGAATCAAAATTATTATCTATAAATGTCTGTCTCTTTTCCTGAACAGTATCATAAAGTATTTCAGTGTAGTCTTCAGGTTACTTTACACGGGTTCCAGTAGAAGTCTTTTTAGGGTACTTTTATGATTCTAATACACGTTTTTCATGATTTCAGTGATAATTTAGTAGACTTTACTGTGATTTTCAAGATTCGTGATTATAGCTATGGATAACACGGGTTTTGGATTTTTAATGGGAAGTGAGATATTGTGACAACAGACATACCATCTCTGACTTTTGAAAATAGCTCTGATAAGATAAAGAAGCGTTTAAGAATAGGAATCTCTTTATCTGTCTCCCACCACTTATCTCATAACAGCTGGCTATCCTCAAACAGGTGGCTTTGCTTGATGAAATGTACACAAACCTTGACAAGATCTTCAAGAACATAGACATACCGCTCAAGAAACCAGACTGCTATGTGGGTGAGGCTAAGGGCACCACGTACAACATACTATACGACAAGCTGTACAGGACTGCAGATCGGCTCCTGAATAACACCAACTCCAATATTATCACAGAATCGCTGCTGAAAACTCCCTACCACATTTATAACTTCCCCGCACCACGAGACCTCTTATTGAAAAACCGAAAGCTGATTCACAACCTGTTCAATTTCCGAGACGAGGTGAAGCAGAATGCCATACGAAACATCAATAATGCTCTTAGAAGTTTCAATGCGACGTATCACCAAAGGAACTTTCCAATAGTCACTGTTCATGTTAGAAGGACTGACTACACAAGGCACATGAAAAATAGGTTCAATCTGACCCAACTGGATAAAATCTACTTCATCAACGCCTTTGAATTCTACAAGAAACGGTAAGGTTTGTTTTGGATCATATCTATTTAAAAGCTTCTTTCTTAACTACCTAGACCAATGGAATGAAAAATGGGTGTTTTTGTGAGTCCACTGATTATTTAACGGGTTCCAAATGGAGATTAACATGTTTAAAAAGGTTCTCTGACTTTAACCCCTTCAGTACTGCGACGCATATTTACCACGGGTTTTGTGTGTAACTAAACGATTTTATTGACATCTGAAAGGGTCTATGGAGGTCAAAAGATTAATGGCGAGAGTCTACACCATTTAAATTAATTTTCAAAAGTTCCATAAAACCACCAAATAGTAAACAGAACGAATATGAAAATGAGTCTTTATGCTGAAGAGGTTAAGGGTAGTTTAACGATTATTTAGGATTTTCAAGAGTGTTCGGTGAGTCCAGTGACTGTCCAGCTGGTTTAAAGGAAGGTATCGTGGTTTTGAATAGGTTTTGTGGTTCCAGTGAAAGAATAGTTGGTTTTAGTGGATGTTTTCAAATGCACAATCTAAGGTTTATTAGTTATCACTTTCCATACGTCACAAAAGGGAATACATGATAAAAGCCTTGTGAACTCCAGTGAATGCAACCCACACCATCTCCCTATCCTACCCGTCAGATTGAAGAACCCTCTGTTCCTGGTGGTAAGTGATGACCCGAAGTGGTGCAAGGAGAATCTACAGGGAAAGGACATGCTAGTCATTGGTGAGTTAGATGGCGTTGTCATTGCCATTGTTGTCAAAATGTTTGTTGTCGTCATATCAAATTCAATGATATTTTCAAGATACGTGAACCTCCAATACAATCCTTGAAAATAATTAAAAAAAAAAACCAGCAAAACAAAAACTTCTAAAATTACAAAAAGAAGCTAAAATCACAAAAATCCAAACATAGCTTACACTAAACTCTGCTAAACTAAAAGACACAAAAAATGACGAGCAACTGATAAAACCTTGAAAAGTAGCAAAAACACAATGGAAACCCTAATAACACATTGAAACTTGCCCAGAAAGCAAAGCGTTTCTGAATACGGACCACAATCCCTTCAAAACGCAAACACTAACTAGAACCTTGAAAAAGAAAACAGAGAGGGGAAAAAAAAAAAAAAATACGCAATAAAAAGCAAACTTCTTTCATCCAGCTTCGGACGTCCCAGCTGAAGACATGGCGGCAATGAGTTTGGGAGATCACCATATCATAAGCTACGGAACCTTCAGCTTCATGGGAGCCTTAATGGGGAATGGCAACATAACACACCCGCTCACCACCAACCCTCGCTACAGCTTCGTCAAGTGTGTCAAGTCTCCAGTCTTTTTCAATGTTCCCAGGGGTAATGATCAAGAGTATCATGAAAGAAGGTGATTTGATTAATTATTTGCTTTCATTTTGATGCCTTTTTTATCTTTTTGCTTTGTTTTGCTGTACGATTTTCTTTCTTGGTGTTTTAAAGTTTATTTCATATCTTTTCTTCATTTCGAGTATATTCATTCTCTTCTATTTTCAAACATTGTCTTAATCGATTCTTTCTCTCCTGGACAATGTTTGTTTTTTACAATATGGACTATTCATGGGAGTTCATGGAGACCTCCTATCTGAAAGCCCACCCATATGGGAGACATTACCACCAGTGGATGCCCATCCTTCCCTCGGACTACTACTACTACTACTACTACTACTACTACTATTTCTGACGATTATAAAAGGGCAAAACGGAGCAGAATTACTTGTACCATTTTCTACGGATTACTTTGAGAGTAATAGAAAACTGGGGAATTTGAAGGGTAACAATGACAAAATCACATTTCTCACAAACTATCATTTTAACGGAATGAAGTTGGACAGAATAAAATATATATAAATAAATAAATAAAATAACTGTGCACGTGAACTTGAACACTATAAAAAGATAACAAATTCGAGACGCTGGAAAAGTCAATGGTAAAAAAATAGATATTGTTGCAAGAAATCTGTCGTTTTTATTTTACAATTACAATAAAGAAAGCTACATTATTTAACCTTATTGAAGAGAGAGAGAGAGAGAGAGAGAGAGAGAGAGAGAGAGAGAGAGAGAGAGAGAGAGAGAGAGAGAGAGAGAGAGAGAGAGAGAGAGAGAGAGAGAGAGAGAGAGAGAGAGAGAGAGAGAGAGAGAGAGAGAGAGAGAGAGAGAGAGAGAGAGACTATGTACATTTTCAGTCACATGAACAAGAAGAGGAGATAAGATAAAAATGAGAAGAAGAAGAAGAAGAAGAAGAAGAAGAAGAAGAAGAAGAAGAAGAAGAAGAAGAAGAAGAAGAAGAAGAAGAAGAAGAAGAACACAATCATACAGAGCTCTCATAAATAACAACTTGCAAAACTGTTCTTCTTCCTTTAGCTGGAGACGGAACAGAAGAGGAGAAAGAGGAAGAGGAGGAGGAAGAAGACGAGGAGGAGGAGGGCAGTAAGAATGGCCCCTCCCCCTCCTTCCCAACACTTGACCCCCTCCCTGACCCCCGCAATTGCTGCTTCAAGAGGTCAAGGAGTTTGAGGTCACTAAGGTCATCTTTAAGGCGTGGGTCACCTCGTGTTAAGTCCTCAAGTTTCTGTGACAGCTGCAGGGCGTGACGCAGATCCTGGGGGGAGGGGGGAGGGCGGTGTTACGACTACGACTACTACTACTACCATTACTACTACTGCTACTATTACTACTACTACTACTACTACTACTACTACTACTACTACTACTACTACTACTACTATTCTCCTGCTGCTACTACTACTACTACTGATGCTGCTGCTAATATTAATGCATATACTCGTAGATATAGAATTCCTCCTCCTCCTCCTCCTCCTCCTTATACACGTTCTCCTTCACTACCACCTTCATCTCCTTCACCTCCTCCTCCTCCTACAATACAGATAAAATTCCTCCTCCTCTTACTTCACCACCACCACCACCACCACCACCACCACCACCTACTACTACCACTACTACTACGTCCACATACCAGGAGGTCCTTTGGTAAGCGCACATCCACGGAGAGGTCCCCAGCGTGGTCCCCCAGCTTCCGTAGGACATCTGAGAGGGGTCCTGATAACTCCCCCAGACGCCCGCTCAACTCCTGCGTGTGGGATAATAACAATAATAATAACAATAACAATGATGATAACAATAACAGAAAAGGTAAATTTCGATAGAGGTAGCTCGAAAGGTGAAAAGACAATATTGTACAGTAGAGGACGATTAGTATTACAAACTTACAAACTAAAAATTAAGTTACAAAGTGGTTATGAGTTGAGTAGTGGTGTGTGTGTGTGTGTGTTCATCACCTCCTTTTTTTCCTCCTCCCCCTCCTCTTCTATCCTCGAATTGCACTTCCTTTGTATTCCTTTATGTCCCCCCTCCCCCCTACACACCATCACCACCACCACCACCTACCTTCATCTGTCTCCAGCTCTCTGCATACTGCCGTCTCAACAACTCAATGATAGTGGAGGTAATGGCCAGGCCCACCAGGATGTAAACAGTGCAGAGAAGCATAACATCGGAACCTGTTAAAGTGAATCGGAAGCTGTTTAACGGGATCGAGACGTGATTTTGAAGGGTTTGGGGTTCATTCTGTTGTTTATAAAGGATTGAAGGTGTTCATTGGGTTCTGGGAAAGAGTGTGGGGTCAATTATAGTGTGTGTAAAGGATTCAGGGTTTTGTTATTATTTTTTTCAGCCATGCAACAACAACAACAACAACAACTACTACTACTACTACTACTCACCAGGCACAAGGTCTCCCAGTCCCACAGTAGTCATGGTGATAAAGCAGAAGTAGAACCCCTCGAAGAAAGACCAATCCTCCCACAGCGTAAAGAAGGCGCCACCCACACCCATGTAGATTAGCAGAGCACCCACCGCGCCCACCACCGCCACGCCCTTGCTCCCCTTCTCTCCCAGTCCCTTGTGAGCCGCCAGCCACTGTAGGGAGAGAGAGAGAGAGAGAGAGAGAGAGAGAGAGAGAGAGAGAGAGAGAGAGAGAGAGAGAGAGAGAGAGAGAGAGAGAGAGAGAGAGAGAGAACAATGATGAGAAAAACAATGAGACAGAAAGGACAATGAGAGACAGAAAACGACAAAGAAATATACACAAAACAAGCACACACACACTCTCTCTCTCTCTCACACACATACACACACTACCCCCCCCTCTCCCTCTCTCCCTCTCTCCCCCCCTCACCTTATCAGCCAGGCCACAGTTCACCAAGACACGCAACTTGAGGTAAACTCGGGACACCAAATTAGCGAAGAAAGTCCCCAACTCTGATATGACGGAAAGAGTCACAGGAATGCCGATGAACCCGAAGAGGATGCAGAACAGGCGACCCCAGAACGTCACTGGAGCTTGGTTACCGTAGCCTGAGAGAGAGAGAGAGAGAGGGGGGGGAGGTGACAAAGAGGCAGGGACAGTATAGATTTGGAGGTAAAGAGGGAGAGAGGGAGGGAAAAAAGGAGGGAAGTGTAGAGAAGGGAGGAAAGGAGGAGAGGTGTAGAGAAGGAAGGAAGGAAGGAAGGAAGGAAGGAAGGAAGGGAAGGATTGAGAGGTGGAAGAAAGAGAGAAGGATTGAAGAAGGAAAAAGGAAAGAAGAGAAAGGAAGAAGGGAAGGATGGAAGGAAGGAAGGAAGGAAGGAAGGAAGGAAGGAAGGAATGAAGAAAGGGAAAGAATTTTAAATGACATTAGTACCAAAAGCATTTAAAAAAAGCCACAAAATAAAACAATAACACCAAAAAACACACTAATACTAAAACAAAGACTAATAATCTCTCTCTCTCTCTCTCTCTCTCTCACCAATAGTCGTCACAATCGTAGAGGCGAAGAAGACACTCTTAGAGAACTGCCAGCTATAATTGGGAGTGGAGGGAGCAGTTACTGACACACCCACGTCCACTGCCCCCACCAGCGTCGCCTCGTACCGCCCCAGCTCCTCCGACGCCTTCGCCTGTAGTAGTAGTAGTAGTAGCAGTAGTAGTAGTAGTAGTAGTAGTAGTAGTAGTAGTAGTAGTAGTAGTAGTAGTTGTAGGAGTAGTAGTAGTAGTGGTGGTAGTAATGGTAGTGGTGGTGGTAAAGAATTCATAGTAAGGATTCTCTTTGAAGTTTTTTTTTTGCTGTTCTACGTTTTTTTCTTTTTTCTTTTTTTTTTTTTTTTTGGTGGGGGAAGATCCAGTATTGTCAGGAATTCTTTTGTAAACACACACACACACACACACACACACACACACACACACACACACACACACACACACTCTCTCTCTCTCTCTCTCTCTCTCTCTCTCTCTCTCACCTTGCGCATCATCAGTGAGGGCGTGGAAGTGTTGGTAAGGACCTCCAGCAGTCTGTTCCGCCCCTCAATGAGACCCCGCGCTGCCACGGCCTGTTCCTCCACCTCGTGCGGGTGTTCAAGCGCGCGGAATACCTTGAGACAGAGAGAGAGAGAGAGAGAGAGAGAGAGAGAGAGAGAGAGAGAGAGGGGGTGGGGAGGGGGAGGGGTTAATTGAATCAGTGTAATAAAAGAATAGATGTTTCATAAGACACGACTACTACTACTACTACTACTACCACTACTACAACTACTACTACTACTACTTACCAACGCCCCCCCAGCTGTGTAGAGGATGAAGAAGGTGTAGAGACCGATCTGGGACGCCGCCCCCCTAAATTTTCCAAGGCACTGCGCCCCCCACAGTCTCCAGCCTCCTCCTCCTCCTCCTCCTCCTCCTCCTCTTCCTCCTCCTTTGTGGCTGCACATCAGAACTGCAAAAAAGTAGTAGTAGTAGTAGTAGTAGTAGTAGTAGTAGCAGTACCAGTAGCAGTAGTAGTAGTAGTAGTAGTAGAACGACTAATAATAAAGATAATAAGAATAAGAACAATAAGAAGGAATAATGAATAAAAGGAGGAAATATAATCATTATCATTACTAAACCCAGAGAGAGAGAGAGAGAGAGAGAGAGAGAGAGAGAGAGAGAGAGAGAGAGAGAGAGAGAGAGAGAGAGAGGGCGCGC
>JAHFWG010000468.1:58818-69450 GCA_020233015.1 Callinectes sapidus | reverse complement strand
GAGAGAGAGAGACGGGGGGGAAAACACTTCAATCAACAAACAAACAAACAAAACATACCACGTCCTCGAAACATGGGAGATGGAGGGAGAGGGAGAGGGAGAGAGAGGGAGTGGGGAGGGACGGAGGGAGTGAAGACTTGCAAAAATACAGTTACAACTATACAAATTGACTGTAAGAGGAGCAGGGGACGTGGAGGGGCAGGTGGAGGGGGGGGTTCACATCAAAGGGTTGGGCAGGCGACATGGGGTCAGGTAACAGTGACTTAACACACGCGGTAAAGTAGATATGGGTAGATATGTGTGGTAATATCTACTAATTGGCAACCCTTCACATATCAGATATAATAATAATAGGAATGATAATAATAGATTTGATATATGGTAGATTAGAATGATTTTTTCTTATCTTATACTTATAGACTTAAAATTAATGGAATCTCGTATTATTTCTAGTTTTTTTTTCTTTTAATGTCTGAAAGTGTCAAACGAACATTAATGATAAAATTCAACAGAAATGGGAAGAACAACATTTCTGCTCGCCAAAAGTAAAAGAATCCTTAAATTTACACTTTTTTTCGTCTCTTTTTCAGTATCTTATGAAATATGAAAGGAAAACTTTCTTCCCTTCTAGAAAATAGTAAGGAAATCTGTATGTATGAATGCACGTATGTAAGTATGTATGCATGGAAGTACGTATACAAAAGATATAGAGGGAGGTTTATGGGTATGGGAGGAAACGAACGCACAAACAGACTAACAATTCAAAAGTCACGGCGAGATTTGATTGGTGGGTTAAGATACACTAGGGGGCGTGCTGGAGAGGGGGGCAGGGGGCACGAGTTCGGGGAGACGAAAAGGGGGCTGGGGGACAGCTGGGAGAGAGCGGGCACAGATACTTTTTTTTTTTTCTTTACCTGTTAATTTTTCTTGGTTCGTGTGTTTCGAATTTCCTTCTAAACGCAAAGTCACCGATTAAAATTACCATTATTATTGTTGTCATTGTTGTTATTATCGTCACCGTTTTATGAAACGACACAATAACGTTAACAACAACTACTACAAATAATAACAATAATAATAACACTAAAATGCTTTAATCTAGATATTTGTCATTTTCTTGGATCGAAATTCGCATTTTCAGAAAACAATTCTCGGTCGATGCGAGAAAATACAACAAAAAATGAAAACGTGAACTTGAAAAGACGACCATTTCTCGATTCTATTCCCTTGACAAAATAAATCAATAAAACAAAAAGTTAAAAAAGTACAGAAAAAGATGAATTGAACAAGCATAACTGTGGAATGATTGGGAGGGAGGGGGGGAGGGGGCGTGGGGGCCAAAAAACAAATTGAGAAGGAGAGAAAGAGAACAGGAGAGAGAGCGTGAGAGTGAGATGGCTTTCTTTGGAATACTTTTTTCATTTACTTTCACTTATTATTTATTTATTCTACTTTTCTATTTGCATTCTTGATGATTTTTGCGCTTTCTTCGTCATCTTTTTATTCATTTTTACTCATCCTTTTCTATTTATTCCTACTATATTTCAACATTTTAAAGACATTTGCTTTCATTTCTTTTATATTGTGCTGCTTTTCATATATATTTTGGTCTTCATCTTACTATTTCTAATGTCATTCCATCAAATTATCAACCTCTCTCTCTCACCTCTCAATATTTTTCCTTTCCGATCTCTCTCTCTCCATGACTCAATCTTTACTCACTCTTGTGCCTGGAAGAAAACTCCTTGTACCTATTCTGCCAGAACTTCTCGAGATCCTCCTTTTGAGTGACGACGAGGCCCTGCAGAACACACCTTATTGGACACGGGCACGCGAGTACAGCAAGGGGGACAAGGAACAGTAGGACGGAACAGCGAACGTGGCTTTTTGAACAAACGAAACCAAGCTAAACACGGAAATTGGACCCAGGGAATAGGAGAAGAAAATACCAGTGTCAATGTCTTTAAGGGCTGATCACCTGTCGAACACCCAAATATACGCTAACTGTCAGAGGAACCCGTCATTGGTTGTTGTAATGGTGAAAGTATCCTTGGTGTGTGTGTGTGTGTGTGTGTGTGTGTGTGTCACATCGTAATATTTCTGCAGATTCGAGCTTTATTCCTATATATAATAAATAAATAAGCAAATAAATAAAGAAATCTATATACGATAAGGAACGAAAAAAAAAACGAAATCAATTGAAACGCACACGAAATCCTAACACGAACCCAGGAAAGAAAGAAATACAATCTGGTCATCAAATGAAAAGAAAATTCCACGACTCAATGATACAAATTACATAACAGAAAAGAAAATACTAACATCTAAAACACAAATAAATCAGTCTACTATTAAAACTAAAACAAAGAAAACGGTGACAAAGAACAAAATACGAACAAAAAACAAACAAACAGCTCATCTATAAAAAAAAGAGTAAACCATAACTAAACTAACACTAATATCAAAGAAAACCCATAAAGTTAAACTACAGCTGAACTACAACTAAAAGTGTAAGTAAAACCAAATAAAAAAAAAGAAAATAACAATAACAACGATAAAACTATATAATTCCTCATCTATTTCGTATTTTTCTTCGAGTTTTCACGCATAACGCTTCTCCATATGAAACTATATCGAAAACACACACAAAAACCCATCCAATGAATGTTCTAATCTTCTACGACGTTCACTCACTTCTCGTTCTATTCACGAACATTCGACACATTCCAAGAACTAAAACACTAAAGGGAGAAAACCAATCTACATCATCTCGAAATGTTCTAAAAAAATCATTCACTTACTTTTCGTTCTGTTCATAAACTCCTCGTACTTTTCTTTCCACATCTTCTCCCATTCGTCTTTATTCACAACATCCCAACCCTAACAATAGAAGAGTCGTGAGCTTAAAGAAACCACGGGAGACTAAAGGAATGCAGCTTCAATGATACTGGTGAGGGGGAAGCTAAGTGGACGTGTGCGCAAAGTGAAATGAACTAAACTTAGTCAATAAAATACTGTTGGTGGAAGAATTGGGAATCGGATGTGGAAATAAAGAAATGGAATAATTGGTGAGAACAAATGAGCAAAATTAAATAGAACAATGATTGATTAAGTTAAATATATGAAAATAATGAGAATGCTTGGTTATATGATTAGTTAAGATACTTGCATCATTAATGAATATTCCTCAAATTAAAGTGAACAAAACAATTCAATTATTAAGTAAAATGAAAGAAAGGTGTTTCCTTTAGTTAATTTACATACAGCAGACAAAATATATTTTTTAATAATGAATAATGTATATGTGATATAGTTCAAAGGAAATGGAATGAACAATCAACAAATAAAATTGATAATGATGTGTGGCTTAATTAATCGTTTCAATGACAACTCAAGTGAATTAGTCAAACAAAATATTGAACAATGTTAAAAAATCATAAATGAAGTCAGTAAAACAAAACCTATTCAAACTATCTACAAATAAAACAAATAACGGAACGAAAATATGAATGAATAAAATAAAAATGATGGCCGATTCCCATTACCAACCTAGAGAGACCCACAACACATTCTATCACCACCGAATGAGAGACGCCGCAAACCCGCCAGCCACCGAGGAACACATGAAGGAAGGGACATAATACTTACACCTTCGAACAGCTTCTTCTTGTCGTCGTAGGTTCGGCGATCAGTACGGCGCTCAAACTTGGAGGCAGTCTGGATCTTGGGCTGAAGGGGAAGAGATACTGTCAGTGAGTGTGAGGGAAGGGATGAAAGCTGGATTGATGAGAAAAGGAGGTTAAGATGAGAAAAAAAGATGAGAAAAAGCATTGAGGGATGAAAAAAAGAGGGGCAGATTTACAAATAACAAATTACAGATTTTTGAAATAGATTTATAATAAACTGAACATTCTAAGATCTGAGGTCACGTTAAGAGGATTAAATATTCCAAAATTATTTCAAGAAAGGTTGGAAAAAATCGATAACAAACAATATTTTCTCCATTAACAGTAAACCAAAACAAACACAAAAGAAGACGAAAAAAGACAAAAACAAAAACAGACACAAATAGACAAACAGGAACATGCATAAACAAAGAAAGATACAAATATACATACAAACACAAACAAACAGACAAACAAAAAACAAGCACAACTTACCGGGTGCTTGCCAGTCAACGCCCTGGAAGAAAATGGGAAGACGGTTTTATAGAAAACGAGGTGTGATAAAAAATATGAATAAGACAAACATTTCAGACAACACAGAAATTAATATAAAAATAATATTTCCAAAAGGGAGTCAAGATTTTGAGATGACATAAACAGTGCTAAGGTTTTTTTTTTCATGATACATTAGATACTCACAGAAAATGGAGGATGCGTTGCCATACATATAATACTAAGCTATGTATTCTCTAATTCATGCACGATACTTACGATTAAACAATGTACACTCGACTCTATGTATAAAATCTTAAAGGGGGGATATACAATGTTAATAGTAACAAGGAAGTAAATATATATAAATTATCAACGCTCGTACAGAGATGCTTTAATAAAAAGGAGTTTACTTTGATTTCAAGTTTACGATTATATATATATATATATATATATTTTCAATGACCGCGAGTTTTTAGAGATTCAATATATAAATAAACAAACATGTACAATTCAAATGACGCTTCACCGAAAAAATAAAGACGAACAGATAAGACAAGCACACACACACACACACACACACACACACACACACACACGCGCGCGCGCGCGTAATCCAAACCACATCAGACAGACCTTCCATCCAACACACTTTCTTTCGTGACTTTTTTTTCATCTGACAAAAGCTTCGAAAAAATTTGAATAAACAGAATTTAAGGCCAATAAACAAGCAATCTCTCTCTCTCTCTCTCTCTCTCTCTCTCTCTCTCTCTCTCTCTCTCTCTCTCTCTCTCTCTCTCTCTCTGTACATCACTTACTCAGCATCAAGACCACTCTTCAGAGCCTTCTGTCTCAGCTGCTGTTTCTGTCTCTCCTTCAACTCTTTCAGCTGCAAGGAAAGGTCGGGGAAGAACGCACGAGTTAGCATCAACGGTCCACTTCTCATTCACAGTAACCTCGACTGTTCGCACCCCACGGGTTTGGGGATCCACAAGTAGCGTTTAGGGCAAAGGGATGTACTGGGGTGTCTACTACAGGGTCTCAACACTAGAGTGAATTCTAAGATGCAGAGACGGGAGGGAGGGAAAGGGTAAAGCTTCTTGCTGCAAAGTTGCCGGTTTTGCCAAATCGTTTCTGTTGTTTCAAGTGAATTTTTTTATGAGGTTTAGTAAAAAAAAATTGATATTATTTGCTTTCAAGGACGTTTAAAAACTATTCTTAACATTCAAAGTGGCAGTTTGTTCAATTTCTATATTCATTTATTTTTCTCATTGTCTAAACGAGTAATTCATTTTCCAAAGAACAAACAGAACTTCAGAATTATTCTATAATGAGAGCAGGTAAATTTATTTTGGGCAGCTGGAAATTTAAGAGAAAATTTTTGGCAATTTTTCGTCGGCGTTGGTAGGGTAGGGTCAAGATTTGGTGATATTCACTTCAGGATAATTGAGGGAAGGTGGCAATATCAGGGAAAGGTATTGAATAAAGGGATTTTTGTCCTTTTTCTTCCCTATCCTCATTTGGTCTCTACAATGGGCTTGTGTGTAGGGGCACTGTTTCCTTACGAAGTATTGAGTAAGGACAATGAAGTATACAAATGTGATTTCTCCACCTTCAGGGGAGAACAATGTGTAGGGAAATGTCATGCATGTTGTGGTGTGAACTTTGGGGATAAAAATCATGAAAGTTTACTCTGATCAGATAGGAACCATGAGTATCTAATGAAAAATATACAGCTCCCCTGACAATACCATATATCTAAAAGAAAACAAAAAATAATCAAAATTATACATGCTGAAGAAAAAAGTAGGAAAGTTCTTTTTTATAAAATAGAAAAATAGCAAACTTGAGAAATGTTATACATAATTAGTAAAGGAAAGATGACTAACTGATTTGCATATTGTATACGAGTACAATTCATAGATCAAATATTATCATTATTATAATTATCATCATTGCAATTATCATTCTGTTTATCACGATCACGGACTGAATAACTAAAACGCAAATCAGTTAGACACACTATCATTATTATTGTTGTTGTCATTGTTATTACAAACCCGTCAGTTTGTACTTTTCTTCCTTTCGTTTCAATCATTCATTTTCTTCTTTTCGGCTGAAATGAAACCGCCGACGAAATAGATAAAAAAAAATAATAATAAACGCACTTCATGCGAATGAGTTGAGAAACACGCAAGTAAACGAACGCACGCGGAAATCACCGAAAATTTCGAAAATAAATAAATTAATCGATAAGTTTTCGAGCGAATGTCTTTTCGTTCTTGTTCCTGAACCAAGATAGCGGACTTCCATTGCGGAGGGAGTGGGGAAGGGTAAGGCGAAAGGTCAATGCAGGCGACTACTAAACAGAAAATGGGGTACTGTGTTTACATGGCTAACTTACAAATAACTAATATAATCTCATTCCCTAAAGAAAACAGAAGAGGGTCGTTTACTTTAGGTAGAAAACGAGATAGAGCTATTCCAAGGACAACTAATACTAGACCCTTTCACTTGCCTATAGGCTACAGATAGGCTATTTTTAACTACCATGCTCCTAAAGAAAACAGTGTTTGTCTATTTTAAGGGGAAACTTACCCGTAACAATAGAATCAACTACTGTACACATGTAGAAAACGTATGGTCGGTAACTACTCACAGAAAACGGGATATAGGGCAATAATTTAAAGGGAGGCGGGACTTACTCAGGATCGAGACCCTTTTTAAGAGCCTTTTGTCTGAGCTGCTGCTTCTGCCTCTCTCTCAACTCCTTCAGCTGTAAGAGACAAGGCATTCAGGGCTTCGTCTCACTCCTGAGAGACTCCAAGTGAAACATTCCGAAGCTTCACTCACGAGTCTTTGGCAATTTTGTTTCTTTCTTTGTAATTTTCCGGTTTATTTCATCCGTTCAAGTGTGTGTGTGTGTGTGTGTGTGTGTGTGTGTGTGTGTGTGTGTGTGTGTGTGTGTGTGTGTTTATTGATTTCAGCCATGGCTTGAAAGGGAGGAGGGAATGAAGGAAGGAAGGAATAAAGGAGGGATGAAAGAAATAGAGGATCGAATCTGAGGATGAATAAGACTGCGCATCAAAAATAGAAAAAAAAAGGTTCGAAAACTTATTTTGAAACAGTCCACCTTTGTTTCATCAAAGTGACCGAATCATCTTTGCTTTTTGTCTCGTTCTCGGGGTTTAGAAGGTTCATGTCGAAAAGGAAGGTTCGGGATTCAGATCTTTCGAAAAAGGGTTCAAATGTCACGGAAAAGAGAAACCGAAGAATAGAATAAAAAAGTTTAGTGTTGGCAGGATTCACAAGTCTCGAAAAGGGTTCGTAGGTTTGGAAAAAATATCAGGATTCAAATATCCTGTATGAGAGAGAGAGAGAGAGAGAGAGAGAGAGAGAGAGAGAGAGAGAGAGAGAGAGAGAGAGAGAGAGAGAGAGAGAGAGAGTTCAGGATTCAGAGGTTTCGAACTCCGTATGAACCATCCATTTTTTTTTGCGTTGCATCACGGACGCCATACATTTGAGGGTGGTTGGGGTTGGTGGGAAACTCAAAACATCGCGTCCAGTCAACTGTCTTTTGAACTGAACCGCGACACTGCTTCATTCTGGCGCTTCACTAAGTCAGTGCGTCAGAATGTGACGTATTGTAGCCATTTTGAAATGAACCAACGTGAATGGTTCGAAATTTAGTGACAAAACAACATTAAGAATAAAAAAAAGAAAAAAAATCAATCGCATTTCGAAAACTTAGAAAAAAAATAGTTATTCACCAAAAAAATAATGTTGGAGAAAAAATAAAATTCAAATCATGCATAAAGTAAAAATAAAAAACGAAATGATATCGAAAAAAAATCAGAAAGGAAACTGTAATAATATTGTTCAGTTCCATGCGTATTAAAACTTGAAAAATGAGACACAAAGCCTGGTCACAGCGGTAGAAAGGAGAGAGACAGAAAGAGAGAGAGGACACAGGTTAGGAAAGAGTGGTGGCTGGACATGGGGTTAAGACACGAGTGCAATCAGCCTCGTCAGTGTTTGTTATTCATTATTCATTGTGAATAGCTGTGCAAACTTTGAAATTAAAAAAAGAGAAAAGAAATTAATGAAAAAGATCTTGAAAGTTGAAAGTTCCCATCTAACCTACATAATATGAACTGAAAATAATCTAACTTTCTTATATATGAATTTAGTATGAAATGCCTTCAATACTATTAACTTATTTGATTATCTAATATACCACTAAAAAATAATAAACTAAACATATCTTCAATAGAAAGAATTATACGAAAATCAATAAACTCAACATCCACACACCCGTCCAAGCACACAAAAAACTCAAAAGTACATAAACCATTACAAACGTCTACAGAAATAAAAAACAAAAATATAAACCTTAGAAAAAAAACACGCAGAACCTATAAACAGCTAAGACACTTATTGCAACACACACACACACACACACACACACACACACACACACACACACACACACACACACACACACACACACACACACATTCCCAGAACCAGCAAAGCCACCACAATTACACCAAACATTCGCTGAGACCACCTGTTCACACATCAGACCCAAACACCTGTAAACCACTCTAAAATACACACAAACACACACCTAGCACTCCTAAAAAACTCATCAAAACCTATCAAACTTAAAAAACAGTCAATATATCCCCTAAAAAAACACCTTAATAACCCCCAAGCCCCTAAAACATCACTAGAACTCAATCTTAAACTCACATCGTAGTCCTGGCGCTTCATCCTCTCCTCCATATCGTATTTCTCAGTCTCGAGTTTGACGATGAGAGCCCACATCTCCTCAGCCTTGCCGCGGAGCTGACCGGAGCCAATGCCATCAATGTTCAGAGGCTTGACGCGGATGGAGAGAGCGATCTTCTTCTCCTCAGCAAGCTGCTCACGAGTCTTGCCCAGCTCACCCTTGGCAGCCTGAATGTTGGAGAGCTAAAGGGGGGAAAGTAAGAGTTAGTACAAGAAACGTAAGGATTGAAAGAGGGTTTGTATTCGTGTAATTTCAATGGTGGAGTGCTACAGAGAGAAAGTAAGAGATAGTAAACGAAAGGATTGTATTCGTGTAATTTCAATGGTGGAGTGCTACAGAGAGAAAGTAAGAGATAGTAAACGAAAGGATTGAAAGAGGGTTTGTATTGGTGTAATTTCAATGGTGGAGAACTATAGGGGGAAAGAACGAGAAAGTATGAGAAACGTAAGGATTGAAAGAGGGTTTGTATTCGTGTAGTTTCTATAGAGTAAGGGTATTGATTATTTTGTTATGATTTGTGCGTGGAATGTAGGATTTGAATGGACTTAGATTACGGCATTGGTGGTTGTTTGTTTAGTTTGTGTGTGTGTGTGTGTGTGTGTAGTATTTATATGATTCACAAAATTTTTTCTCTCTCTCTCTCTCTCTCTCTCTCTCTCTCTCTCTCTCTCTCTCTCTCTCTCTCTCTCTCTCTCTCTCTCTCTTACCTTGTCGCCGCCTCCTCTGCGGGAGAACTTCTTTCCACCTCCATCCTGGGGACACAAAATAAGGCCCAGAGTGAGAAGCGGTACAGACAACATCGTACTATAAGGAATGTTTAGGGTCAAAATATTAAATGGTGGGAAAATTATCAGGGAAAATCATGCACTCCAGGGATTTTTTTGTCAGGAAAGGGGATGCTGTTTTGGGGGGAAAATTTAAAAGGATCTTTTTTTTTATGGGAAGAATTTTTTTTTTTCCGTGGGAATTTCTGGGATTGATCAGAAGTTGGTGATTTTCTGGAGATTTATCTGATGTTCTCAAGACTTTTCGATGAAGTTTCCGTGATCTGAAAATTTTAAGATGCTCCAAAAGTCATCTAAATTTCTAAGATTATTATTTCTTCTGGCCATATAGATTCAAGGCAAATTTTGGGAGCTTAATGGTGTAACAGTACCATAAGCACTGTACACATAATAATAGTTAAAGAATTCATTATAAGTACAATGCTTATTACTGTATGTCACCATTACATCATCTCAAACCCCGCCGGAACAAAGTAAATGTTCCAATTTTCAAAAGTTACTGTTTTTCATATACATATCTGGGACTGTAATGATTCTGACGGGTAAGTAGGGGAGAGAAGGGATGGACAGGAGGGGAGGGGAGGGAAATCATTCATTACACTTTGATTTAACCTGAAGGAAGTTTTTTTTTGTCTTGCACTTGTTCTCTTTATCAAGTCTGGTTTATTTTCCTGAGAAATTTGCAACAAGGAAACTTGATGAAGGGAACGCTGGGGAAATCAGGGAATTTTTAAAAATGTAGATTATTATGATTATTATTATTATTATTTGAACACATTCCTTAATGACGAGAGAGAGAGAGAGAGAGAGAGAGAGAGAGAGAGAGAGAGAGAGAGAGAGAGAGAGAGAGAGAGAGAGAGAGAGAGAGAGAGAGAGAGAGAGAGAGAGGATAAAT
>JAHFWG010000468.1:0-10703 GCA_020233015.1 Callinectes sapidus | reverse complement strand
GAGAGAGAGAGAGAGAGAGAGAGAGAGAGAGAGAGTTCATGTTGGGTAGAAAAGTAAGACGAAGAGATAAACACACAAATAGATCAGTAAATAAACAACTATATATCACTGGACAGAAACAGACACACACACACATACACACACAAAAAAAAGTCACTATATATTGGCAAGCAAAACATGATAGGTAACACTCTTCACCACACACAGACACACATAGAGAGACACACGGAGACACATATGGCTGGTGTTTCCTGCTTCCCCACACGACCTCTGGCGACACCAACTATTGCAAACGTGTCAGCCGGATAACTAGTGCTTGTATTATTAACTCCTTCAATACTGGGATGCGTTTTTTACATTCATTCTGTTTATTATTTGGCGATTTCATACTGCTTCAGAATCCCATGTAGGGATGCAGTGCAGGCTATGGGTATTAGTCCTCTGTCCTCCATAGACCCTTGCTAATATCAATAAAATCGTCAAATAATTCCCCAAAATCATGGTAAAATTTGTCTTGATACTGAAAAGATTAAATAACTTATCATTAGTATTTTCTTTTATTCATACAATATTGGGTATTGACGGAAATTTATTTACTAAAGAAGTCCACCTAATGGAGACATCCTATCTGAAAGCCCACTCATTTGGGAACCGTTACCCCGAGTGGATACTCAGTCTTTCCTCGGACAGTGGCCAGGATTCCACCTCCGTGCGCTTGAGGATCTCTCGGCCCCCAGAGCGCCCGTGGCTCCTTTGTACCAAGGCGGTGTTATTCGCAAAGACTACGGAAATGATCGGTCAGGTTCTTTGGAGACCTCGGTGATTTTCAGTGTAGCGTTATGAATTTCTTTGTGATTCCATTGTTTTTGTTTTTTTAAGAAACAGCATTAGAAACTGATATTTTTCATTCCTTTTCCCCTCGGCCGGTTCCTTAACTCGTAAAATGATTAGATAAAAGAATGATTTGTTAGTGATATATGATAAATATTAACATTTAACAAGGCATTTCAATTGCAAGGTTAAATTCTAAAACGACTAAAAGAAAAAAAAGTCACTTGGAGAAAAGGAAGCTGGCTAAGGAAAGGTTGAAATTAAATCTGCGGTACATGTAGTGTTCAAGTAATTTTCTCTACATTCCAAATTAGATACAAGAAAAATTATTGTCTGATAAATCTTGGACTGGAAAACAACGACATAGATGATGATGATGATGATGATGATGACGTCAAATAACAGTGTTCAGAGCTTTCCTCTTGACGAACAACATATACAAGGTGTACAAGAGAAAGATTCTTTGACTCTTCTCCTCGAATTTTGGAAAAAACCATTTGTTTTTCTTCTTTTAGGGACTGGCAGCTTCGTGGGTTTTATCTATTTTCTCCCTCTTTTGTCCCACGGCTATTGTAACTATTCTTTTCACTCCTAACATCCATTTCTTTTTTAATTCTCTGTATGGACTCAGTGTTCCTTCGCCTCACCTTATCCAGTATAGCCCATTGTTGCTGTTCCAGAAAATAGTGACATATGTAATCTTTATTCAAGCCATACTTGTGATCTGACGCATCTCTTTCGGGAACAGACTGATAGACAAACAGCAGCAGGAACAGAGAGATAACAATAAGCTAGTAAGAACAGTAAAGAAGGCAGCATTACAATAGGGCATTCAAGAGATGAGAGAGGATTAACGAGAGGACGAATGGCGATATAAGAAGCTTTTGGACCCCACTGTGAGTGTGTGGCATTGCTTTGTATATGAAACCGTGCACACAGACCCTTCAAAGGCATCTCCTGTCACAACACAAAGAGATGCTACAGTCACGGCACAAAGGCAGCACCACAAGTAAAATCGTCTCAGAGTTTGTAAGTTCACTGAGACTTTGCATTCGAGTGCAGTAATATTTCTTTTTAAACATGAGAGATTTGGAATGCTTACAGCTGTCTACTGCGAAGAGAGTGGTGACACAAAGACAGGAGTGCAGGTGGAATTGCTTCAGATTTTATGAGTTCAATGGGATATAACAGATTTAGACAGTCGAATGATATTGGTATTTTTTCCCCTTTTTTTATACAGTGAAAAATGTCTACTAGAGTGAAGATCAATAATAGTTACATCACAAAGACATCAATAAAAGACTAATCGCCTTAGGGTTTATAAGTTCCATAGGATCTCGTCTATGTCTATTACTATTTTTAAACTTCAAAGATCGAGAGAGTGAGTATTGTGTGATATGGAAAGAGAAGTATTTACGTGTGTACTATTGTCAAGAAGGAAGTAAATGTTAAATCTGCAGAAGAAAAAAAGGCTCAAACTTCATAATATAAAGAATCTACGTGCAAGTTTTCCACAAAAGGTAACAAAGCAGACATTTCTGATGCACGCTGCTCTGAGACGTCCCAACCAACATTAACCACTGCCTTTATGTCGATACAGCTTGCCATCTCCCGCCAGTCAGGTTAGAAGACTTTGCTACTGTTCTCCCTGCTTGCTTGGAATAGGTGACTTAAACCCTTCAGTACCATGACTCTTTTTCATATTATTCTGCTCACTATTTGGCGATTTTATACAGCTTCGGAAACTATTGTGGGGATTAAGATAGTGAGGACTGGCCATTAATCTTTTAACTTCCATAGATGCTTCCCAATGTCATTAAAACTATTTTTTTAAGAAGTAACATTTGATTGCTTTATTTCTTGTGATGCCAGTGATCTCCAGTTGCGAGATTTTTATTTACTTTATATTGCTGTAAGTCGTGTAGTCTTTATCTGTTTTTGTCAGTCATGTCATGTCAGTAATCATCTCATTTTCCCATCAATAAATTATGTCTTATGGTGAGAAAAAACTCTGGGACAAAAAAAATCCACTGATTATTAATACAAAATTTGAAACATATTTTGAATAGCTGTATCTAATATCAATATAAGGAAATGATAAAAGAAATAGTCCTTAGATTCAAGCGATATATTTTTTTTGTCTAAATGCATTCGATAACATATTTCTACATAACAAACAAACACGTCAGGTTTACCATAGAATACCATAGAAAACATATGTACACCATAAAATCTGCGGGTTTGGGTTTGCAGGTTTGAGAAAGTGAAGAAAAATTAGACCCTGTGTGTGTGTGTGTGTGTGTGTGTGAGAGAGAGAGAGAGAGAGAGAGAGAGAGAGAGAGAGAGAGAGAGAGAGAGAGAGAGAGAGAGAGAGAGAGAGAGAGAGAGAGAGAGAGATGGAGAGAGAGAGAGTCCTCCCTCGGCCACAACACCAACAGGCAAGTGAGCAGTCAGTCGTTCTCTTGACCAGCAGCAAAGAGGGAGGAGTGAGGCGAGTAGGGCGGAGGTGCGAGAGTGCCGCTAGAGAGAGACAGAGAGAGAGAAAGAGAGAGAGAGAGAGAGAGAGGGGGGAGGAGGTAGGACAGTGAGGGGGGGGGACGTAGGCATTCTATACGATTAGTATTTCTATAACTTGTGATCCTTTTCTATTGCAACACGAAGCTGATCTCATATTGTGGTGGTGGTGGTGGTGGTGGCAGGGGCAGGGGAGGGGATGGTCAGGGGGGAAGGGTGGGGGGGGACAGTCGACCAATATGTGTAGCTTCAAAAGTTATAGCATCGACCGTTGAGGAGGAGGAGGAGGAGGAGGAGTGAACAACGCTACTGGAGCAGGTGGAGTCAGCGAGGCGGGAGGATGTATGTGCAGGTATGGAGCCAGTGAGCCATGTGCCGCTAAAGTGAGCCGTATAGAGCCTAGCCCACTGCAGCTTATCTTTACTAGGAAACACTAATGGCATCTTAGCATTAAACAGGAGCAATAGGAGTGGACAGCATCAAAGAGCATCCGTGTCCACATCTCCTGCACTCTCTCTCTCTCTCTCTCCCTCACTCGTGCAGCTCTGAAAATCATCATGAAATAATAAGCAACCCCGAAGCGAAGGGCGAGCGACACGACATAATCCCGCTATTGGTCACTCTAGTCCCCGCCTCCTCGTGACGTAGCGCCCTGCCATTGGTTCCCGCCCGCTTACGATGACTTGATGCCTGCGGTGACTGGCCGATCGATGCTGGCATGATGATGATTGGCTAACTGGGAGTAAATGACTTTGGACACGAAATGATTGGGTGGTTCATGTTGCTCTATCACGAAATATATAAACTTCGCCCCCCCTCTGTCTCTTCCCTCCTCCTCCTCCTCCTCTTCCTCTTCCTCTTCCTCTTCCTCCTCCTCCACTCCCTCTTTCTCCAAACGGTACACTGACACGGAGATACCTAACCGCGAATCAAAATGACTTGCAACAGAAGCAAAAGACGTTTCCTAACACACACACACACACACACACACACACACACACACACACACACACACACACACACACACCACTCTAACCTAACTAATATCTCCTGTGACCTATGAAAAACAGTTCTTTTGAGAATTCAGCGTCTAGATAGACCACGGTAAAAGAAAAGAGGCTTCAAAATATTCAACAACAGTACTGGAACACTTTGCGGTCTTCTGTCGGTGAGCTGAGTGAGTAGAGAAAGAAAGGCTGGGTTCAAAGGGCGGCTGGTATAGTAATCATAATAACAGCTTCGGGTAATATACCAGAGACTTTGTGGCTAACAGAATTTCCTTACCCTGAGCTGCTCGAGGAGTTATTGAGTAACATGGAAGGTGGAGGTTACCCAGCATTCCTTCAGCTTGGGGAGGGACACGACACAGAAGCTTGGGTCATGCTGGGGTAGAGGAAGCAATGGTGTTAGTGAAGGTATCGTGGTTTTGTGTGATTTTCTTATGATTTTTTGTTATGTTCATGTTTTTCTCTATACGTTTTAGGTGCTTTTTTTTCTGTTTCGCATTTTACTTATATATGTTTTTTTTTTTCTATTTTATACGCTTATGTTTATTTGTTTCATGTGTGTTTTACATTATATTTACTTAAAAGAGGGTTTTTGGTCAAGGAAAAAAAAAAAAAAAAAAGCAAACACGAAGCTCACTGAAGAGCCCAATCCCCAAAGAGAATTGTCAAACAAAATACCACCCCCCCAAACGTTTTTTATTGTTTGTTTCAAGTGTCCAAGTTAGGAAATGCATTTACTAGTATATATTCATTTCAGATCAGTCTATAATGAGAACAGCGTGCTTCCTCTTATGTTACTTCGTGATATTTTGTCTATTATCATTATATATTGCAAAGTTTTGCTGGACTAACATTTTTTATGAATATTTTTTTTATCATTGATCATATAAAATAATGATTTTATAATAGTAATAACAATAATAGTGTAGCCTAAAGGTGTGTTCAGTTAACTACAAATACCACTACTACTACTACTACTACTACTACTACTACTACTACTACTACTACTACTACTACTACTACGACTACGACTACGACTACGACTACGACTACGACTACGACTACGACTACTACTACTACTACTACTACTACTACTACTACTACAGTTATACCCAATAGTCAGGGAGATTTCTGATATGCATACCTATTCATTACATTGAACTAAACTTGTTTCTTCCCTCAAGCCTTAAGACGGCACCTCTGATCTGCTGATAATCTCTTAACAGTTTCTCACACTCAGTAGATTATCAACAGTTTAAAGGACTCAGAGCTGAGAGAATACGAGACACAGTGACAGTGAGGATGGAGTAGTGCTCGACCATTGACCATGAGTGTGCCTGTCACAGTTAGAGATGATCAACAAAGTTCATTAGGGTTCAAATCATTTACCTTGCATGTAGCTGATAGACTTCCCGGTAAAAGTATTAATTAAAACAATGGATTATGATATGCCTCCGGTGACCTGTTACAGATTGTGTGGGAAGTGATATTAACGCCCTTCAGTACTGGGCACCTTTTTAGCCTGAGTTTGGGTAGGATTGGACGATTTTATTGGCATTAGGAAGGGTCTATAGAGGTCAGAAGATTAATGGCCACAGTCTGTACTATTTCGATCGCCACATGAGTTTCTGCAGTTTTAAAATCGACATATATTGAGCAGAGTAAATATGAAAATGCATCCCAGTACTGAAAGGGTTAATCTACTAACCACAGCTGTACGTGCAATAATTAAAAATATAAACGTGAACAAGAAGAGTTGTAGTCCAAATCACCCAGCCCAGTTGTTGTTAATAGAATTCCCGGCCTTTGTATTAATTAAGAAAGTGGTCAGCAATATGGTTCCCGTGGCCTGGTGATCTGTGGCGGAGCGTTCATCCAGTATCCTCACGCCAGTGTCTGAGGTGCGATGCCTCCCGCCGCCTCCTCCCCGGCGGGCTCCTCCAGGGGCTGTCAGCGGGCACTATGGGGAAGGGAGCCTTGTCTCATCAGGGCAGCGTTCCCGGTGTCTACCTGGCCTGGCCTGGCTTGGTTTGGCTTGCTGAGCTAATACACGAGACACAACAATAACTTGCTATTCTTTTGCTAATTAGCATTTTCCAGGCAGATACAACTTAAGCTAAATATTTATTATGATTACACTGGTTTCCATTTAAAAGATAAAAATGAGATAGGAAGGCGGGGGTGGGGAGGCGGTAGAAGGGTGGTGGGGAGACGTGTGGGCGTGGGGTGACAGGTGGGCGTGCCGAAGATGAGGGACGGCGGGTCGCGGGCCGGGAGTCGAACCCCGCTGGGTAATTGGCAGCCCCGTCACTCTTCCAGATCTTACACCTTATTCACCTCAGGCACGCTATGGGCCGCTCCCACGGGCCACACTCGGGGCCGCCCGGGAGTGTCTTCGTGAGGCGTGAGGTGGCCCGGACACGGCACAGCTAAAATCTGGCTCATTGAGAATGACAGGCGTTGATGGCAGGCTGGGGCGGCGCTCACGGCCCTGCAGTTTGTGTCGGCTGGAGGAGGTATTTTTCAAACAGAGCCACACTGAGAACAAATATAAAGTAATCTCAGTGAAGGCTTTAGTTAAGAATCTATTATCATTTTTATTGAGAGACCAGAAAAGATAGTACGATTGCTGTATGCAAAAACAATGAGAACAAAGCATGAAGCACATTCCTCGCCATGGAGAGTCTCATCAGAATAGTAGCGGCGAGCAAGCGGCTGGATGACTTGTGGTGACCTCCAGGATCTCACCTCAGAACCAGCAGGGCCGGTGAGGGACGAAGAAGAGTCAGGGTGGTGGATGCCTCCTGCCACCAACGGAGTGAGCAAACCGTGATGAAACTGAACAGGTACAGAAAATATGTACAGGTGATGTGAATCTCAGTAATGAATGAAAACCTACAAAAAAGAGTATCAGGAATAAATGGATGACATGAGATGAGGAAGAGAGGTAGCGGCTGGGCGTGTGAGGGGAAGACAAGGTGCAGGCAGCGGGAAGACAGCCACCGGGAAATTGAAGAATTGCCTGAATCCTCTCATAAAGTATGTGATGAAATTTAAGAGAAATTAAGCTGAGACGTTCCTTCCTCTCATAAATCCTGGGAGTGGCAGATTATTACGGGGCGGTGAGGAGGCGAGGCGAGGCGGACGAGGCGGACGAGGCTGAGATGACATGGGGAGAGGCACGGCTGCTGGTGCCCAGGGGAGGAGAGGAGGCTGAGTGGGAGGCTGGAGGGCCTGAAGGAGGCACAGGTATGCGAAAGGTGTTGAAAGTGAGGAGAAAGATTTGAAGCGTTGGAAGGAAGGAAGGGATTGGCGATGTGGCGAGGAGAGGAAGGAAGGAGGAGGGCGGGCAGGGCATCCATCAGGGAGAGTAACGAGCGGGTCACAGGCGGGTGGACGGGGGGAGACGAACCCTGCTGGGTAATTGGAGGCAGCCTATCCGCCGCGCATAAATATCCGCGCGCCGCTCCCGCCCTACTGCCAGCTGGTCGTTTGTCATGCACCCGCCCGACCGTGGCCCCGCCCCCGCCCCCTGGAGCACCCTCATGGTTCCCACATCGAGTTATTTTAGTGGCCGGGTTTATTGCCGGGTCACGGGGGTCAGGCAGCTCACTTGCCGTGGAAATGGAGGGTCATGTGTACGGGTATTTACTACGAGTGTGGCTGGAGGGCGGGCAGCGTGTGGTGGTGTGTGGTGTGTGGTGGTATTAGTGACGCGGCTGGTGTGTGGTGTGTGGGCAGTAGATTGGTCTAGGGAACCATGCAACGCCTCCTGCTACACATACTACACCACGCAACACCATAGGTCAGGTCACAGGGTCACCAAACTCCACTGTCATTGGTTACCTCTCATCATCAGTCGTCCAATCATATAGTACGTGTGTTTGCTCTTCCTCTTCTCCTGTTCCGTTTTGTTCGTCTGTTGGTCTCTTGAGGTACTGATGAATTTTATTGCCTCTCCTCGGTGCCGCTATGAATCTCTGCCCGGCGAGCCATAAATAAGCAACTAATGATCGTGATGGGGACTTGAAACACGAGCTCAGGCATAAACAAGGCCACTGACACGCGCCGGGCAGCAGGTGCAATTATTGGCGCCGGGAAACGAATATATGAAGAGCAAGCAGGCAGGCAAAGAAACTAGAAGGCATGTCTGCACACACACACACACATGCACACACACACAGACATACACACACACACACACACACACACACACACACACACAGGGTACATGTATACTGTAATATGAATAACCCGTTTTTTATGATTTATTATCATTATGCATTCACTCAAACAGATAGGCAGATATATATACATATATATATATATATATATATATATATATATATATATATATATATATATAGATATATATATATATATATACACACACACACACACACACACACACACACACACACACACACACACACACACACACACACACACACACACATAAACCCCCCCCGCCACCACATACACACGCACTGAAAACCATAACCAAAATAGAATAAAACAAAAAAGAATTATTAGTGGGAATCCATAAAGCCTGGATGTGGTACGCGAGCTTGCGATAATGACCGCCGCCTCTCGTGGACGACTCAGGAAAATTGGTATGCAAATCATGAAGGAAAAGTGAAAAATATGTACAACTCCTCCAGCCCCGAGTCATATATGCCCAATACTTTATGCGGCGGCGAACTGTAAGCCTGAGTCCGCCATTGGTTTTATTACTTTAGGGTTGAACAGACAGAGAGAGAGAGAGAGGGAGATGGAGAGAGAATGAGAGGAAAAGTAGAAGGAAGGAGAGCACAGAGGAATACAAAGGAAGAACAAGCAGGAGTAGACATTAGGTTATTATTGAAATTCATGTGAGGACTACCCAATATGTACTGTTTAATTACTAGACGACTCAAAACAAGAAAAAAAGAAAAGAGAGAGAGGTTACCCATGAATTACACAAAAAGGAACGTAACAGAACCCAAATGAAGAATAAACATAATTTCTATATTTGATTTTCTAAGGATATTGGTAAAACAGACATTTAATTATCATAGGGCGTGGAAGAAGGGAGGACATGTCATAGATGAAGAGTAGGAGGAGGAGGAGCACATGGGGAACACAAAGAAAGTGCAAGCCTAGTTGTTCCTCAGGTGTTTTTCAGGGAGCTTAATTGATTTACAGTTAAAGGAATGTGATAGTGTAAACGAAGGAGAATATAGAAAAGGATGAGGAGCAGGAGGAAGAGGTGGTGGAGGAGGAGAAGAAGGATATAGAGAAGATGAAAAGCAGGAAGAGAAGAGAGAGGAAGAGGAGAAAGAGGAGGAGGAAGAAGAGGAGGAGGAGGAGGAGGAGGAGGAGGAGGAGGAGGAGGAGGAGGAGGAGTAAGATAAGGAAAATATTGGCTGTCTCTGTCTGTTTGTCTGTCTGATTTAGGTATATGTTTTGATGTTAAGGAATGAGATGCTCTCGTTAATGAAGAGTTAATTATTAAGAATTTTATTTCTATTTTTATTTTTTGACATAGCGTATACTTACTTGCTTTACGCTTTTTTTATTTTTTTAATATTTCTTAGTACATTTTGTTTTGATTATTCGGTCCCACTTTCTTATAATCATTATTCCTTAAATTATTTTGTTTCTCTCTTTTTTTTTTTTTTTTTTGCTAGTTTTCTTCCTAATTCTTCTTTTAATACTTCTCTGTAAGTTTCTATATTTTCCTCTTATTCCCTCCTTTTCCTTCTTCTACGCCTCCTCTGTTTCTTCCTCATCCCCTTCTGCACCACCACCACCACCACCACCACCACATATCCACCACCAACCCATATGCACCTCCATTTCCTCCTTTTCCCTCCCTTGCATCACCACCACCACCACCACCACCACCACCCCCAGCTCATCGCCACGTTGGAGTAATCATGACGGTAAATACCTCGTTCATTAAATAGCCTCACCTGTGTATCCAATAAGTCAGGTGGGCGCGCTTAATGAGCACCGCCACAAAGGGCATATTCCCCTTCCAAGTAGCTCCTTAATTAAGAACACTCGCCTCGTTACCTGAACCGGGCCTCCCATTACAGAAGGAGAGACAAGGCAAGGGGGAAAGAAGGGGAGGGAGAGGGGAAGGGAATAGGTGAGAGAAATCAGGGAATGCAAGGGTAAACAAGACGATGGTAAGAGGAGGAAAACAAAAGGGGGGGATTAAAGGGGGGGAGACACAGTAAGAGGAAAAGAAGGAGAGGGAATGTGGAATGATAAGAGAGATTGGGAATGCAAGGGAAAGCAAGTGGGAGGTAAAAGGATTGCTGGGTTATTTGGGGAGGAATGGGTAAGGTGAGGAAAAAAGGGGGA
>JAHFWG010000653.1:19467-43413 GCA_020233015.1 Callinectes sapidus | reverse complement strand
TGAAGTAAGAGGGAGCTTTTGAGAAGATTGAAGGATAGGAGGGACTTAGAGGGAGAGAATGAGAGAAGGATGTGAAGGAAGTAATGTAACAAAAAGGAAAGGGAATTAAATGAGAGAAGAATAGATTGATAGAGGGAGATTTTGAGAAGATTGAAGGATAGGAAAGACTTAGAGGGAGAGAATGAGAGAAGGCTGTGAAGGAAGTAATGTAACAAAAAGAAAAAGGAATGAAAGGGAATGAAATGAGAGAAGAATAGATTAATAGAGGGAGATTTTGAGAAGATTGAAGGATAGGAGGAGGGACTTAGAGGGAGAGAATGAGAGAAGGATGTGAAGGAAGTAATGTAACAAAAAGGAGAAGGAATGAAAAGGAATGAAATGAGAGAAGAATAGATTGATAGAGTGATTTTTTAGAAAATTGAAGGATAGAAGGAACTTAAAGAGAGAAAATGAGAGAAGCATGTGAATAAAGTAATGTAACAAAAAGAAAAAGGAATTAAAGGGAATTAAATGAGAGAAGAATAGATTAATAAAGGGAGCTTTTGAAGAGACTGGGGGATAGGAAAGACTTAAAGAAAGAGAAGAAGAGAGAAAACAAAGTGAAGGAGGTAACAACAAAAGAAGGAGTGAAAGTGAGTAGATAGTAGAAGAATAGATTAGTAGATGAAGGGTATGGAGGTTTCAGGAAAAAGCAACAGAGAAAGAGAGAGGAAAGAGGAGAGAGAGAGAGAAAGAGAGAGAGAGAGAGAGAGAGAGAGAGAGAGAGAGAGAGAGAGAGAGAGAGAGAAGGGGGTAGAGAGACAGAAAGAGACACAAGGACGTAAACAGGGACAAACAAACACTCACAAACACACAAAATGACGAAAACAAAGAGAAACGAAGGCCAAAAAACAGCACAGAGAGAGAGAGAGAGAGAGAGAGAGAGAGAGAGAGAGAGAGAGAGAGAGACACGACTCGCATAGCATAATTCGCGTGAAGATGATCCTCAAAAAGGAGCGCCAGAAATCGATGCTTTTTGGCGTCATAAATCGTGTGGGGGTCCCTGGAATAATTAAATAATTAGCGGATGTAATTACGAGCTTCCCTGCTGGTGGCCCTGCGTCATTTGAGCACGGGAGGGGGCGCAGGGGCCGAGCAGCGGGGCGGGGCGGGGGCCATGACGGAGGGGGAGCGGGAGAGTGGGATAGAGGAAGCAGTAGAGGGGAAGGGAGAACAAGAGGGAGTAGTGGAGGTGGAGGAAGAGGAGGAGGAGAAAGGTGGGTTGTAGAGAGAGAGAGAGAGAGAGAGAGAGAGAGAGAGAGAGAGAGAGAGAGAGAGAGAGAGAGAGAGAGAGAGAGAGAGAGAAAGCATATAAGTAAAATAAAAGAACAAAACAATAAACCAAACTAAATCAATCCATTACTGAAAACCAGAAACAAGACAAACAACTAAAAAAATAAATAAAAGCAAGAAAAACAAGAAAAAACAATACCACGAAATCAAACAACAAAACCACAACCATCACCAACCAACCAACCAAACAACAACAACAAAACAACAACAACAAAACCAGCATCTCTATCTTCGTTCTTCCCACCACTAATTAACCACAAGGTCCTCAGCGCACCTCGTCCCAGCCACCCATCATCCCCTCGCGTACCCGTCCACTAATACATGTGCAGGTGTGAGGAACCAAAGACCGTAATGAGACTAATCTGAGAGGTCTGAGTGGCGGGGCTTGAGCGTGATAGCCTGGGGAGAAGGAAGAGATGGTGTCACACTTTACATTCCCCACTCCTTCCCTTACGATTGTGGAAAGAGAAAGAGGGGAGAGAAAGGGGAACGGAGGAGAAGTTCAGGAACCCGCTCTTTAAAAATTTGAGGGCAGGAGCGTGGAAAGGCAGCAGTGGATAGTGAGGTGGAGAGGGTCGAGTAAGGGGGAGGCGCGGGTGGAGGGAGGGACAGGAGCAGAGTAAAAAATCCGTGGTTGGAATCTGCGTGACAGCGAGAAAATGGTGCCAGTTTAGGACATGGAGCGGGATGAAGCTAACGACGCGGCCGAATGAGGAGCGGCACCATCTTGCGGCGAAAAAAGAAAGTGAGAGCCATTGTTATCCCGACAAAGGCAGGCGGGGTGATGGCGTGCAGCCACGAGCCTCGACACTTAACCGGCCACACAGCGACGCCTCCTCTTCCTCGCCCTCACCTACGTGTTCCCCTCACCACACCACACCCCTCTCTGCCTCCCACCCGCCTCTTTTTCCCCTCTCTTTCCCTCTTTTCTTCTTTCTTTCTTTCCCCCTTTGCTCATCTTTCTCCCATGTCCTCCCCTTCCTTCATTTTATCTTTTTTTTTCTTTCATCTTTTCTTTCTTTCATTTCCTTTTCCCCTCTTTCCTTCTTTCCCTCTTTCTTTCTCCCTTTGCTCATCTTTCTCCCATGTCCTCCCCTTTCTTCATTTCATCTTTCTTTTTTCCTTTTTTTCATTTCCCTTTTCCCTCTTTTTCCCTCTTCTCCTTTTTCTTTTTTTCTCCCTCTGCTTATCTTTTTCCTATGCCCTCCCCTTCCTTCCTTACTTTCCAAATTCCCAAATCTTACTTCTCATTCTTTCTTCCATTTCTTCCATACTTTTCCATACATCTCATTCTTTTCTGCCTTCCCTTCCTATATTTCTTCTTTCCCCTCTGGACCTATTCCTCCTTACCTAAGCCCTTCCCTTCCTCTCCCTTCTCTACGTCACTTCCTTACTTCCTTCATTTCTTCCTCTTTTTCTTCCCTTACTTTTTTTTTCATAGTTTTCCGCATCCACTTTCTCTTCTCTTCTCTTCCCTCACACTCCTCTATGTACACTCAATCCTTCCTTCTTTTTTTCTTTACCTTAATTTTTTTCAAGATTTATCTCCTTCCTTTCCTACTTTTTTCCCTTATTTATCTGTTCTCTCATTTGCATTTTTGTGTTTCCTTCTCTCTTCTATTTTCGTTTTGATCTCCATCATTATCCTGTTTATCTTGCTTCTTGTATTCTCTCGTACTTCTTTTTCCTTCATTAAAATCTCTGTTTTTCTCCTTATTTTCCTCTCTTTATCGTATTTCCCGCGTATTTTTTTCATTTCCCTTTCTGTATGCTATTTCCTATTTTTGTACACTGTTTTCGTGTTATATTCGCTTTCGGTTGCCATTTATTTCTTCTAGATTTTTTGTGTTATTTCTCCTTCTATTTACCTTCATTTTTTTTTTTTTTAATAGTTTTTGTTGCTTATTTTATTTTCATGTTTCTCTTCCTCCTTTATTACTCTCCATTCTCCATTATCTTCGATCGTGTTTTCTATTCCATTTTTTATATATCTTTATGTCTGTTTATTTTTACGCATTTTCCGTCGTCCCTTTATTTCACCCACTCCCTATTTCTCCCCTTCTTCTCTCAGCTCTCAACATTCCCTTATTTCCACGAGTCTCCCTTCGCACAGACACTCCCTCCCTTGTCTCGTTTTCCTTCCTCTCTTGCGCCTCATCGGCAGCTCACCTTCCTTTGTTCACGTCTCCACCGCTCACTTCATCTTCCTCCTCTCCAACTAACTTCCTTCGCCTCCTTGTCTTCTTCCCTCCTTCCCTTGGCTCACTTTTGCCGCGGTCATCCCTGTGAAGTAACAGCAACAAATGTATGCTCTTTATTTTTCTCATCGTGTGTTTCCTTTTTCTCTTCTTGATAAGTCTTTCGTTGTCTTGATGTTTGTACTGTGTGTGTGTTTGTCCGCTTACCTCTCTTTCTCAGATGGCTGCGGTGTAGGATATCACATATTTCTTTTTCTTCCTTTTATCGAAGGTTTTCACTAGCAGTTTGTGTTGACTGGCTGCGGTGGTGATGGCGGTGGTAGTGGTAGTGGTATGTGTTAGTTTGCAGGGTAACTTGATAGCAGTAATGGTTGATGGTGATAATAATGGTGATAACGTGTGGTTTTTCCTTCCTTTTTCTTCCCCTTTTTCTTCCCCGCTCTCCTGCATTCACAGCTTATAAAGTCATCTGTTTCAACCAATGTCAACTCCAAGAAAAGACCAGTAAGACGAGAGAAAGAACAGGAAAGATGTAAAGCGGTAAAAGTGAGGAAAATAACCACCTGTAAAGAAAATGACCGGTAAAGAGGAGAAAAGGAAAAAAAAGTTACACCAAGGAAGGAAAACAGTAGAGATCATGAAAATACCTCACTGGAAAAAAAGGAAAAAAAGGAAGAACAATTGAGTACACTAAACTAAAAAGAAAGAAAAAATAACCAAGAAAATAGGAAAATGGAAAGAAGGAAACACTAAGGATCAAGAAGAACACTATATTAAAAAAAAATCACTAGGGAAAAAAAAGCTAGACTAAAAAAAAAAAAAGAAAAAAAAAGAAAGGACAAGGAAATAGTTGAATAAATTAATGTATAAACAGCAGCAAGCAAGGCCATGCGAAAAGTTAATTCATCTAGAAACGCAACCCTGCAAATGGGAACACAAAGCCGAGTGGTGTGAGGCTAAAGCTGAACCATGAACGGCCGTGCTCACGCCTCTCTTTTTTATCTTTTTTTGTGTGTGCCGCGCTTGTCAAAGGCCCGTGATGGATATTGGCCCACGCGAATAACCGACAAATATTTAATGATGAGGTGAAAACTACATTACTGCATCCAGGACTGGTGTTGTTCCTGTTTCGTGTGTTGTCCTGTCTAACAATATGGTGTTCTCTCCTCTAGCGTTGGTTAAGTCACGTTGAGTCAAAATAGTTTGCTGTCGCTTATGTTCGTATTCTTAAACTCTTTACTCTCTCATTATTACTATTTTCCAAAGGATCTAGTTGAAGATGGTCATGTTTTGAAAGGTATTTTTATGGTTTTGGTGATGAATTGGCAATATTTCTAGTGTATTATAAGGAACGACTCTTGAAAACCTTGGTAGTCGTTTCTGTCACCTTGGAATATTGTTGTGGTGAGAACGCGTAAAAGATTATTACAACAAAGAGGGTAATAGAGTAAAATAGAGAAAAAGGAAAAGGAAAGATAAAAGATAAGTCAGATTATAATGTTCTTTTCTTCTTTTTTCCCCTGGTTCTTCTATAGCTTTGGAATAGAGATCGAAAAGGGAAGTAACGAAGTAAATAACAACCACAACAATATCAACAAACATCAACATCTTCATCATTAACAGCAACAAGAATAATAATAACAAAAGACAAAATACGCCATAATCCAATGCAAACTTAAACCCCTAAAGAATAAAGTGATGAAAGTAAGTGGTAAAACACACACACACACACACACACACACACACACACACACACACACACACACACACACACACACACGGGGAGGAAGAGGGTTGGGTTGCGAGAAACCTTTCATGTGTGCTGTGAGTGAATACGGTTGGAATGATCAAAAGAGTCCATGAGAGAGAGAGAGGGGGAAGCACGGGAGAGGGAGAAGTCACTAGGAGGAGGAAGAAGAGGAGGATGGAGAGAAGGATGAATGAGGTGGATGATGAGGATAGGGTAATGTTACAGTGATGGTTGTGATGGTTGTAGTAATGGGGTTTCTTTTCTTTTTTTTTCTTTTTGTCTTTCCCTGTTAGATTATCCACTTTTGATCTCTATTTTTTCTTCTGTTTTCTTTTCGTTTTTCATATATACGTAGTATTTTTCTCTTTTTTTCTGTGTTTTTTCGTATTTTTTATTTAATTTTGTGTTGTATCCTAAATGTTTTCTACTTCGTGTGTTGGTTCTCGTGTTTGCATATCATGGTAGTAATAGTAGTAATAGTAGTAGTAGTAGTAGTAGTAGTAGTAGTAGTAGTAGTAGTAGTAGTAGTAGTAGTAGTGGAAGCCATTTTGTTCAAGGTTTTTATATTTCTCTTCCTAGCCATCCATTCTTTCACCACCACCACCACCACCACCACCACCACCACCAGAAACACTGAGCCAGAAGTCCCCTCTCTCGCCTCCCATTCATCCACCACCCACTCCTGCAGCAGCCAGTCACTCTCCACGGTCACTCAGTCAGGAACAAATTCCCTCCCTTCCATCTTTCATCCATACCACCACCACCACCACCACCACCACCACCTCTAGAAGTTTCATTATAACATTACGTACTATAAAAGGGACTATAATTGTAAAAGATTTGTTTCTAGCTAGCTATCTACCTCTACTACTACTACTACTACTACTACTACTACTACTACTACTACTACTACTACTACTACTACTACTACTACTACTACTACTACTACTACTACTACTCTTTTGACATGTAAGGGGACTGGCAAAGTAGTGGGCTATTCATTTTCAGTATTTTTGTTTCCCTTGGTTAGCTTTCCCCTTTATATAAAAACAACAACAACAACCACTACTACTACTACTACTACTACTACTACTACTACTACTACTACTACTACTACTACTACTACTACTACTACTACTGCTGCTACTACTTCTACTACTACTACTACTACTACTACTACTACTACTACTACTACTACTACTACTACTACTTTTTTTCTTCTTTTTTTTTTTTACCACTGCTTTAAACTGCACGTAAACTTCCCTCGCCAGCCAGAATTAGGTAAATCTTTTGAAGTGACGGTCACTCTCTCTCTCTCTCTCTCTCTCTCTCTCTCTCTCTCTCTCTCTCTCTCTCTCTCTCTCCTCTCTCTCACATCTCTCTCTCTCTCTCTCTCTCTCTCTCTCTCTCTCTCTCTCTCTCTCTCTCTCTCTCTCTCTCTCTCTCTCTCTCTCTCTCTAGCAATCTTTTTTTTTATTCTCCTTTTATTATATTCCTCCCTTTTCTCTCTCTTTTCACTACCCTCCTTCCCTCCCTCTCTCCCTACCTCACTCTCCCTACTTCCCTCTCTCCCCCCTTCCCTATCCCCGTCTCTCCAAGCAGACCTACCTCAGTGATATTTTTTTTATATATATTTTTTACAACCGCGGGGTCGAGTAGGTAAGAGGAGGAGGAGGAGGAGGAGGGGGAGGGAGGAGGAGAGGAGGAGGAGGGGGGATAGGAGAGAGAGAGAGAGAGAGATCCACTTCTTTTCAGTTCTTGCAGGATTGTGAAGGATTACGCCAATTTGAATAGCTAGTCTTTCAGGAGCGGGGAAAAATCGTCCTATTCACCTCTCCTGTCGGGTAAAGTAAACGCTGCTTATGGCGGGGCTCCATCCGGTCCTCGCTGGAGCCCTCAGTGTCCCGCCCCAGCCCGTGACAGCCCCAGAGTCTCTATATCAGCGTGTCTCTTACTTTACCTCATGGCCTCTACCTAACCTGACTGAGGTTTTCTGGTTTCTGTTCGTCTTTTTCTTCTCTATTATGGTTTTTTTTTCTTTCTTATTTTTTTGTGATTTTGTTTTTTCTCTTCGTAAATTATTTTTTTCATTGTTTTTTTTTCTTATTTTTCTATTATTTTTCTTTCGTTAAACTATTTCTTTTTATTATATATTTTTTCTTTTCTCATTTTTCTCTATGCCCTTTTTCCTGTCAAAGCTTTATATTTTCTTTAATATTTTCTTTAGTTTTGTTCTTGTTTTTTTGTCTTTTCCATCATGATTATCTCTACTATACCTCATTCGCTTCATTACCATACTTGTCTCTCACAGTACAGAACATTTTTGCTTATTTTATTTCTTGTTTCTCCTTCCTCATCAAGATTTTTATCAGTTAATCGTCCCCAGTCTTCCGTTATGCCTGTTTTCGTCTTCATTTTTATTCCTAAGATTATTTTCTAAAGCGCTTCTTTTCATCTCCCTTCTTGACTCTCACTCCCCTCTCAATGATATTCTAATCTTTCTTTCTCTGGCCCCCTTCATCCTCTATCTCTCCCGTCTCCATCTCCCCTTCTTTTTCATTTCTTTCTTCTTTCCTTCCTCATTCATGATACTCCTGTTCCACTTTCACCTCTTCAGTTCCTCTTCTACCTATTTCTCTTTTTTCTTCTTGTGATTTTCTATATTCTGCTATAATTTATTTTCCTTCCATCATGTTATTCTTTTCTATTCAAAGTCTTTCTATTCACTCTTCACCTGTTTCTTTCTCTCCATTCCTGCTGCTGGAATCTAACCGACCCTCTCTCCAGGGGAAGGGCGGGAGTGAGTGAGTGGCGCGGCAGCCTTTGCTATACTCACGGCAGGCGGCGGTTCGGGGCGACTTAACATATTGATGGTGATTAGCACGGGAGCCGGGTCAGAGAAGGGACATTATCATACATCTAATTGTGTCTCGCTCTCTTTCTTCCTCACCCACCGTCTCTCCCTCTCTCTCTGTCTCGTCTCTCCCCGTCCCGCAGCGACACACGATCCTGAAGCGATGCGAGTGGGAGGGAAATGTATAACTCGGCATGGTTTTCTTTTTTACATATATTCATCGTGTGTCACCGTGACCAGCGCCGAGTTTGAGTTATTCCACCGGCAGTGTAAGAGGGTATTCACCAGCTGGGACTCGTCCTATTTAAACAGTCCAATCTTCTTACTCCGGCCTAAGGAAAAAGTAAAAAGCTTCTTGTCTTTTTACTTAAACAGCCGGAAGTTTTAATATCATTTGCTTTCAAAAAGCCGATTAGCTCCCCCACCTCTCCCTGTTTCCCCCCCTGTCCTCCCCTGTATCCTCCCGTCTCCGTTCCGTCTCCCCTTCCACCCTCCCTCCCTTTGCCAACCTTACCACTCACTCACCTTCCGACCCTCTTCATTCTCCTCCTTCCCTCCCCCCAACCCGCCATGTGAACCAAGCCAGGCTCTTCCCTTCCTACTCTCCCACCTATTCCTCCTCCTCCTCCTCCTCCTCCTCCTCCTCCTCCTCCTTCTCTTCCTCCTCCCCTCCCCAGTCCTGTTTTCTCCCCTCACACATTCGTTTAGCATCGCCCTTTTATCGGTTCACGCGCTGATGACTTTTTTATCCACACATTTTTCCTCTCACGTTATCAGCTCGGCATATGCTGCTGCTGCGCGGGGACGGTACAAATAATACGTGATTGATTCAACATCTCTCACTCACTCACAGGAAAGAAACAAATCATTGGGATCGTAAACTTCGCTTAATGTATATGAAACTAAATATCATCGTTGTAAGGTGGTAGTAATAGTCGTTGTAGTAGTAGTAGTAATAGTAGTAGTAGTAGTAGTAGTAGTAGTAGTAGTAGTAGTAGTAGTAGTAGAAGGTAGGAGCGGTGGTGGTGTTGGTGATTCATTCGTATCGCGGTGAGAGTCCTTGATCCATAACTAAGACATCCTGTTGTCAAGACCTGATGAAGTAGAGACGATTTATACTTGTTTCTTTAAAGACTTTTTTTGCCAAGTACAAATGAGTATCTTTGAAATATAAACGAAAAAAGACCCGCCAGAGCAAAAACCTACCTATCGTAACATCCTTAATTGTGTATGTCTGTGACTGAGAATACATGTGTCGCAAAGGAGTTTTCTATTTGTACATCGACACTTGGCTTGCGATCTGAAGAGAAGCGAAGCGAGGAAGGGCAAGGATCATCACCAGCCGCAACCGAGTGGTGGTGTCAGTGCACGGGAGCCAACCAGCCACAGTCACTTGGCCGCCATAATTGAATCGATGGGTGCGTGGCGGGAGTGTGGGCGGGGTGGTCGGCTAATGGGCGGGCCGTAAGTGTGGTCATCACTCAACTCCCCCCGTCCAAACGCCCTCCAAGCCCCGGCCTCTCGGATCCTGGCGTCACCATTAATCCCACCGCTGCCACCAATGTCGCAGCTATCCAGAATTCGTCATGTCTCTGTCCTGGCCATTTTACAACATTAATGTTCACTCTATTCACTGTTGATATTCACTACAATTATATCCTATCCACTGCCAATGTATTTTTTCATTCTATATCAACACAAAGATAGTTCAATAAGATAATGTTGTAACTAAAATCTGAAGTGAAATTAACATTGCTTAATATTTCTAACGAACAGTAGGTGAATCAATTAATATGAAGGTAACCGTTGTTCACATGCTTGGTTCTTTCTGTGACGTTTTATTATTATTGGCATTATTACACAGTATATGTTTACTGTATAAAAATGCAACACTAGTATGGCTTGTAGTAAAGGCAAATCCCGTGGTAGTAGTGGCTGTGATAGTATTGGTGGTGGTGTTAGTATGGACACATCATTACCTTTCATAGCAGCACCTTATAAAAGACTCGCTTTATGCCTTGCCGCTCAATTGAAGTTAAAGTGAATGATAATGTAAAGGGGAATTTAAAGCCAACTGGTGACGTGGAAAGAGAGTGAGATATAGAAAAAAAGAATGTGGTGTGGTAGTATTGGTTTTGCGTGCAGTTCTTTGAAGCCACCATAAAACTTTGTTGTTGTGATTTTTATGTTGTAATTGCTGCTCTTCTTGTTGTTGGTGGTGGTGATGGTGTTGGTGTTGTTGCTGTTTCTATAAGTCATGTGAAATCTACTTCTTTTTTTCTCTCGCATCATCAGTTTACTTTGTTACTGGCAAATCATCTTATCATGCCGATTTATCCATCTTTTGTCCATTCATCCAGATTTTTTTTGCATTTTTATAACGTTAATCCTTCACCACACATTGCCTTCCTATTTTTCCTCTTTTGCGATGCTACCTTCTCCACCTCCATCTCCTCCGCCTCTGCCTTTCTCCAGCACACACTAACCCCCCTCCTGAGACTCCTGAAGACCAAGCCCCTTTCGCCTTTACAAGTGGCTGGGAACACCTCCTCCTTCTCCTCCCTACCAGTGAGTCCCCCAAGGTGGCTGGCACCCCGCGGCCAATTTGTGTGATGAAGGTGGGTTGGCGCGTCATCGGTCAAGTTCTGACGCTCGCTGAAAAGGCTGAGATTACTGCGGCTGCCTCTCATCTGTTCCCTTCACCCCCGGCAGGCTGCTCCTCTCTTCTTCCCTCTTTGCTCCTCTTTGCTTCCTACTACCATCGCTTTGCACGGCTCCCACACCCACCATCGGCTCTTCTTCCTTCTCTCTTCTTTCTCGTCCTTTCTTCCTTTCTGCCATTCTTCTGTAAGTCTTGTGTCTCGTATTCACATTTTGCTTATGGTTAAACTCTCTCTCTCTCTCTCTCTCTCTCTCTCTCTCTCTCTCTCTCTCTCTCTCTCTCTCTCTCTCTCTCTCTCTCCACTTTTCTTCGAAATTCATTGACTTCCATAAAATTTTCACTTTCTATTTTCCTCTTCCTCCTCCTCCTCCTCCTCCTCTTACTGTTATATCTCTCCACCTTTTCCACCATATCCATTTTCGAGTTTACTCTTTTCTTACTTCATCTCCTCCTCCTCCTCCTCCTCCTCCTCCTCCTCCTCCTCCTAGCTCACCTGCTGCCTCTCCTTCCTTTTCGGCCCCGTGGCTTCTCCAACATCTGGCTCCTCACAAACAAAAGGAAGGGGTGAAGGGTCATCGTGCACCTGGCCAGGTATCTTTTATCCGCCGCCTCAACCACTCTGTAAGAAAAAAAATGTGTGTTCTGGGGGAGGCAGGAGGTGTGTGTGTGTGTGTGTGTGTGTGTGTGTGTGTGTGTGTGTGTGTGTGAGAGAGAGAGAGAGTGTGTGTGGGAGGCTGTTTGAGTGGGTTAGGATGAGAGAGAGAGAGAGAGAGAGAGAGAGAGAGAGAGAGAGAGAGAGAGAGAGAGAGAGAGAGAGAGAGAGAGAGAGAGAGATAACGAGAGAGATCTGTCTGCCAGCTCTTTGTGGTCAGTTGCTCTTCTGCTTCAAGTAATTGTTAACCTGTCATTTAGTGATGCGTTCTGTATTCTTTGTTCCTCGTCCGCTCGTCCTTGAAAGCCACGCAGCGCCAATGCCAGTATTCCAGTGTCCTGTGCTCTGTCATTATTCTCTTTAGCTTAGTTCCTCAGCGTGCATCCTGGATTTTTTCTTTCTGATTTTTCTTCCCCTTGCTCACTTGCTTAGGTCCTTTCTTATTGTCTTTTTTCATATAACGGTAGGAAGCTGGCCACGGGTAACATAAGATAATAAAAAAGGAGTAATTTTCTAGCCCCCCTCCCCCCTCTCCTTTTAGGTCCAAAAGAGTAAGCTATAAGACAGCAATAAGTGTCTTGAATCCTTCTTACATCAAATCAAGTTATAAGAAGCTCGAAATACAATAGAAGGTAGGGAATTCCAGAGTTTACCAGTGTTTAGAATGTCAGTTTAACTTTTTCAGTACTGGTGGTCTCTAGATGTCTGAAGATTAATGGCCAGAGTCTGTGCTATTTTATATCTCCACGTAAGTTTCTGAAGGTGTATAAAATCGATAGATAATAAGCAGAATGAATATGAAAATGCGTCCCAGTACTGAAGGGGTTAATAAATTATATGTGTTTGATTTTATACTTCAATATCAACTGTTAGAGAGAATATGTTACACGTGTAAGTTAATGGTGTTTTATTTTACTTGACATCCTAGCGCTGCCACCATTTGTAACCAAGTGTAATTTCACATTTGCTCCATTCTCTCCTCTTTTTTGTGTGTTCAAGTGTAACGTGAAATGTTTCCTTGTCATTGTGCTCTTTTATACCTTGTCCTCAGCGTAGAATTACCCGTTTGTACCTGTTATTTCGATCACTTCATCCACGTGTGCTGTCTTAGTGTGCCGTGCTATTTACGTTTAAACTTTTTGTTGTATAATTTTTTTCAGGATTTTATAAATGTATCCGCTCTTGCTTTCTGTACTGTGCTTTGAGTGGGAGGGGAGGAAGGACGGAGAGGGGGGAGTGGAGTGAGGAATGAGTGGAAATGTTCTCTCACTTGCATTTCTTTCTCTGGCGAGTGTGAATTATCTTGCAGAATTATCACGTCATATCATACCGAGGAGAAATAATAACGCTTTATGCATTGCCCTGCTGCTGCTGCTGCTGCTGCTGCTGCTGCGCCGCTCACTTGTTTAAACTCGTGTTGAAGCTGAGAAAGTATTGGAATATATCAACACCTTCCACGAGAGATAAAAAAAAGAAAGAAAAAAAGAGAAAATGAAACAGACTACTACTCTTCAGTCTCTCTCTCTCTCTCTCTCTCTCTCTCTCTCTCTCTCTCTCTCTCTCTCTCTCTCTCTCTCTCTCTCTCTCTCTCTCTCTCTCTCTCTCTGTTTGTAATTCACCAACCCATAAAATGATGAATATAATGAAGAAGGCGCGTCTGTTATTCAAATTCACATACCGCGGCGCTTCACACAATGATTCACTTGTTGATTCACTTAACTACTGAAAAATTGTAAGTATATGAACACCACAACACAACACAGACACTACAACACGTATAAACTGAACCTCGAATCAGCAAAGTTAAAAAGAACAAATAAATGATATACGTTAACTAATATGAATCCCTTCAGTACCTTGACACCTTTTTATATATGTTATGTTTACTGTTGGGTAATTATTTTTAAACTTCAGAAACTTTTAAATGGGATTAAAACAGTAAACTATGGCCATTAGTCTTTTAACCACCATAAACACTTCATAATGACATTAGAATAATATAACCACAACACAAAAATAAAATGATAAAAATGCAACACAGTATTAAAAGGCTTAAAAACAAACACAAAAAAAGGTTAAGAAATGTTATTATTATTATTATTATTATTATTATTATTATTATTATTATTATTATTATTATTATTAGTGTTATTATTATCATTGCAACGACTGTTATCCCCCATTACCTGATCGTCCCTTATGCCGTTCTTGCCCTCACCACCGCACTATTATCGTTACATTTGTTAATTTCGCAACTTGGGCGGTATCTCCCAATAACCATTTCTTTAACGATAAGTTGAAAATTACCTTCGATCCGCAAGGGGAGAGAGAGAGAGAGAGAGAGAGAGAGAGAGAGAGAGAGAGAGAGAGAGAGAGAGAGAGAGAGAGAGAGAGAGAGAGAGAGAGAAAGTGGGGTTCTAAATACCAGTAGATGTTTAAAATAGGTAAAAAAAAAGTAATCTTCAAGAAAAAAAGAGAAGCATGAATTGAAGTCTAAAGATAATTTTCTACAATAGAAAGAACAATTGTATTTGTAGGTACAGTACGTGTGTTGTGTGGGTGGGAGCATCTTTGTCTGTCTTTCTGTCTGTCCGTCATCAGGATAGTCCCCCCATTAAATGCGTGGAAAATGGGAGTAATCGTAATAATCAAGGTAAAAATATCGTGGTGTAGTACTGCTAATGATGACTGTGAGCTGGATACTTGTTTTGCCCAGACGTAAATTACTTGACATCACGTGGTCGCAGACATTATACTACCTACATTGCATGATGAAAGTGACAATACAAGAACTACTGTAGCTAATCAATTCACTTCCTTTATATTCTCATCTCAATTTTTTCGCCTTATAGAAAACTTTATTGCTCAGACTAAACTGTCTATCAATCAAAATTAACTTCTATGACTGATTATTCTGTTTTCTCGGGAGCGGCAAAATGTTAGACTTCTTTTCCTTCTTTTGTTCATGATCTAAAGGAAATATATAATATCTAGCAGTCTGAAGAGGACATAATATAATTTTAACCCTTTCACTTCCATGTTATGTATCTTCCATTAATCATTAACTAATTTAAGACCCATATTCTTGTTCTACATCTGTTTCTAAACATTCTACTATCCTGAAACCTGTTCCTTTTATTACATTAGTTTTTTTTTAGATGCATAGCAAAGTAGAAAGACTAACTTGACGAGAATAGGACAGTTAGACGAATGCACATAATCATCCACATCACAATAGTCTTGCTACATCTCATCTCCATCTCGCAATATGTACTAATAGTTAAACTAGTAAACCATAACACTGCCCCCCTCCCCCCAAAAAAAATACTACTCAAGAAGGAGACGTAGAGGAGATGGAGGAAGGTGATTAACTGACACTGGCAGGGAGGAAGGATTGAGAGAAAGACAAAAAATAAGAGACGAGGGGAAGAAAGGGATGAGGAAGCGAAAAGGAAGAGAGTGGAAAAGGATTTGGTAGATAAAAGGGAGGGGGAAGAGAAAAGAAGGAAAGGGTTTACGTAGAAATGGATGAGAGGAAGAATGTGACACGGAAGGAATAAAAGAAAGCAAGAAGGTGGTGAGAAGGGGAAAGGTAAGCAAGGAAAGAGAGAGAGAGAGAGAGAGAGAGAGAGAGAGAGAGAGAGAGAGAGAGAGAGAGAGAGAGAGAGAGAGAGAGAGAGAGAGAGAGAGAATGTGTGTTTTAACTTTTTCCCATCTTTGACATCTTTCAAGAATATAAAAAAGAACACTAAAAAGTTTACAAGCATTCCTTTTGATTGTGCTAAAAACACACACACACACACACACACAATAATGATTTTTCTTACTTTACTTCCTATAATTCTTTTTTCCGTTTCATCGTAATATTTTCTTTTTGGTAATGTGACAACTGACCTTCATTTTCATTCCTGGAGTTTTCATAAGGTGGTTTGTGTTATCCAGTCTCTCCTTTCCACTGCGTAAACTAATGTAGGTTACTCTGTTGAATTCACCTCTTGTGGCTCTTTGATAGCAATACTTTATCACAAGACTAGATGTTCTTAGTCTGCTCTCCCAATCTTTTCATATTTCCTTCATTAAATCTCTTTGCTCTTAGGTTGTATTCTTGTATTCAATCTGTCATTCTCTCTGAAGATGAATTAGTTAAAAAATGGCTGAAGAGGAGCATAGCCGTTTGATGTCACTCGTAAACCTTCTCAGACAATACATATATGAACTTAAAACACATTCATGGATCTCAGTGTGCCCATAATATGATTCAAAAAGCCTTGAACGCAGCGACTTTCAAGGCAAAAATTATTATGGATAGAGGATCTCTATGCCAGTCTTCACAGTACATCTCAGTGTGTTTTTCAGAGACTGGTGAAATCTCTCGGGGGCTTCCAGTGGCTGCCCATGGTAAGCACTCCACAGTTGTTGCTGGATATGCAATCTTTTCAATGCTTTGCTAAACATATTGAATGTCAAATTACTAACCAAGTATGACTGACTTATCTGTGGCAAACTAACCCACGAGGAATTTCACCAGTCTTATCAATATTGATCTGATATTGTTACTTCACTGACGCTTACAGAAATGCACTGATGATATCTAAATGAGTAGATGTTTTCCAGTCAGAACTGAGATGAATGTGTTAGTGATGAAGAGAGATTATATGTGACGATATCCATCCCGGGAAACTGAAATGTGTGTGTTGGTGTTGGGGGGAGAGTGCAGCTGGTTGGCCTGGACTCTAGAAAGCCGTGATGGATGAACGTAACGCTGGTGGAGGGCAGTGTGGAAGCTTGAAATGAGTAATAGAATGCTACAGTGGACTGAATTTTTTAAGAGCAATGAACTGCAATTTTTTGTGATGTAATGATTTTTGTTTTGCTTTCTAAAGGCAAAAGACTGAGTTCGTTTTTTTCTAAAGTGAATTCTTACTTTTTAAGGGAAAGGATTTTTTCACACAAGCAAATACACAAATGTTTCTTTTAGTAGAAGAAGGATTGTGATTTTTTCCAGAAGCTTAAAAATTATTACCATTTTTTTCTTTCTAGGGATAAAGAACTTGATTTTTATTTAATAGGTTCAAAGTATTGCGAATTTTCCTTAAATACATTCGTCAGAAAAGAGTAAAAAATGCCTTTTGTAATTATTATATATTATATATTATATATTATATTCTCCAAAACAATTACAGCTTGACGAGGTGTTCTAGTCACCTCGTAACTTTTCACCAATGTTCGATACAAATCAGTAAGTGGATGTGGCTGTGACTCAAGTTACATTTCACTATCCTTCACTAATTTGTTCCTAAGAGTAATGAATCCAACAGATGTCAAGTAAACTCTAAAATCAGTTTCATTTTCTCGACACATTATCTTCAGAACCCCATTGATTATGTTCCTATGTCTAACTATCTGCAAGTCTCCATCTCTTCCCCACTACCCCCCCTCCCCTCTCTCTCTCTCTCTCTCTCTCTCTGGTTGGCGGTATGCACGGTGGCTCCAGTGACGGTGGTGCCTCTCTCCCCCGACAGCAGTGCAGCACGAGCGGGGGCCCAGGAAGAGCAAGACCAAGGACGGCGGCATGGCGGGGCTTGGCATGATCCACGCTGACCACTTCCCCGTGCAAGACTCCTCGAAGGGCCCGCCGCTGCTCTTCCCGCCGCCGCCCCTGCCCTCCCTCAAGCCCCACGGAGCGCCCCATATGTTCCCCGACGGTATATTGGCCCCCACGCCTATCCTCATGCCTCACGTGCCCACCTCTCAGCCTCCTAGTCTCCTCCACATGCTCTCCGCTGAAAAGTTGCAGGTTCGTGGACTCGTGTGTTTCTCAGGTGGTCTTACAGGTTCTAGTGAAGGTGTTAGAGTTTTGAAGGGTTAGTTTGGTTGCTATTGGGAATTACTGGAGTTTTTAATGGATGCTTTTGTTCCTTTTCTAGTGAAGGTTTTAGAGTTTTGAAGGGTTGGGTTTGTTGCTGCTGGGAATTAGAGGGGTTTTCAATGAATATTTTTGTTCCTGTTCAAGAGAAGGTGTTAGTTTTCAAGGGTTGGGTTTGTTGCTGCTGGAAATTAGAGGGATTTTCTATCGATGTTTTTGTTTCTTTTCTAGTAAAGGTGTTAGTTTTCAAGGGTTGTGTTTGTTGGTATTGGATATTGCTGGTGTTTTCAATATATTGCTGAGGTTTTCAATGGGTATTTTTGTTTCTGTTTTGGGTTGCTCTGTTTTTCGAGGGTTGTCTTTTTTTCTTACTAGTAGGAATTAGGGTTTTCAAGGGTGTTATTTGTTTCAATTGAGTCATTATGATTTTCAAAGGAAATTATTGGTTTTTAGTAAGTAAGAGCTTAAGAAAAGAAATCTGTGCCACAAAATGGAAAACTCTGAGAACACTACTAATCACACACTACTAATCACCTCTATGGCTCTTGAAAATACTCACGTCAGGGAAACAAAGCCACCTGGTCAACTAACAACCTTTCTCTCGCAATTTCAGTTGGAGTAGAAAGTTTTTAAGATTAATCCATAATGTATCATAAAGTTGCTCATATAGGAATAGTTTTTATATGATGTAGAACAATGAGAGGACAGAAAATGGATTAATTCCTTCAGTACTGGGTCGCATTTCCATATTCATTCTGCCGATTTTATATAGATTCAGAAGCTCATGTGGGGATTAGAATAGTACAGACTCTTTCCATTAATCTTCTTACCTCCATAGATTCTTCCTAATACCAATAAAATCGTCTCATCACACCTAAAACTCATGGTAAAAATGTGCCCTAGTACTGAAGTGATTAAGATAAATGAAACGGGTATAGTTTATCGGTTAGGAATATAATGTCATGAAGCGAGAAAGTCACATATGCCACTTTTTCATCCCCCTCGGCAGAATGAGAAGTTAGCAATCAGCAGCGGGTCTGTCAGTGGCATGTCAGAAGTACCGGTATCCTTCCCACAGGCGCCTTCGCTGCTCCCCTTCGCGCCTTCGTGGGACATATTCCAGGTGAGTGATGTGTGCTGAGAGTGGTCTTCTGTCTCTGTGCAACTGTGTAACTCTAACTGGCTGGCGGAAAGTGTGGTGTGCTATATCTGGAAATTAATAAGTGGTACAGTGGAACCGCTTGCACTCTGGAGGCCTTGGGATCCCCGAGAGAGAGAGAGAGAGAGAGAGAGAGAGAGAGAGAGAGAGAGAGAGAGAGAGAGAGAGAGAGAGAGAGAAACACTTGTCTTTTCTTCTGTAGGAGACGACGGCGCGGCTCTTGTTCATGATGGTGAGATGGATCAGGTCACTGGCGCCCTTCCAGACTCTCTCCCGCACAGACCAGGTGAGCATCTTCCTCCTCCTCCTCCTCCTCCTCCTCCTCCTCCTCCTCCTCAGTTCTTACATTCTTGAATGCCCATAAAATTCATACTTTCCTTCCAACATTTGTTAAGACTCCCATGCAACTTTAACATTCCTAAACAACGTTATACACGCAACGCCCTGAGAACCTCCTATGCACTCTTGTTCCTTCTGAGGTTCCCATATAATTTTCATACAGAGACCAAAAAAAGTGGTATGCATTTCTAACCGTTTTAAAGACTCCGATACACATTTCATGCACTTTTGTGCCTTTTATATATTCCTTTACACAGTTGGAATTCTTTTAGATGAATTTAAAAAACACCGAACGCATTTAAAGACATCTATGCACTTTTCTGAAACAAAAATATCATCATAAACACCAAAAACTCCTCTACACACTCCTAAATACCTTTTCAACACACGTAAGGAGGCTTGAATGCACTTTTCTTAACTCCAACATCTCCCTCCTTCCCCCCCTCAGTGCGTGTTGGTGGAGGAGTCGTGGAAGGAGCTGTTCCTGGTGCACCTGGCCCAGTGGTACCTTCCCCTGGACCTGAGTGGCCTCCTGCAGAGTCCCGCGGCACACTCCAGGTGAGAACACGAGGTCGCCCCTTACTGTTATCCTGTCAGACTGTGCTGGGATCTTTTTGTCATTCTTTTTACACGTCAAGAAATGTGGTGAAAGTGCGAGGAATGTGTAGGGATGCAGGGAAAGATTGTTTTTTGTATGTGTCTCTTGAAATGTTGATTATAAGTAGGGATTGGAGTTGACTGTCGATTGTTTAGGTTTGTTTTTTATTGATAGAAGGTTGCTGTTTTGTTGTTGTTGTTGATTTTTCTTCCGAGGGATAAATATTTTGGTGAGTTTGCTTAATAGTATTGTTAGAGTAGCGATGGAAAGTAAGTTCAAGGAGTTTGGATGGTTAGGTTCTTGAAATAAATATGTTGATATGATCGTAATGAGCATGAAATGTGTGTGTGTGTGTGTGTGTGTGTGTGTGTGTGTGTGTGTGTGTGTGTGTGTGTGTGTGTGTGTGTGTGTGTGTGTGTGTGTGTGTGTGTGTGTGTGTGTGTGTGTGTGTGTGTGTGTGTGTGTGCATGAGAGTATCTAACGCTTTGCTGTGTCTTGTGGCGGCAGGCTGGGCAGTGACGAGAGGACCGCCCTGGAGGTGGCCACCATACAGGACGTGCTGAGGCGCTTCAGACACCTGAGTCCCGACAACACCGAGTGCGGGTGTCTCAAGGCCGTGGTGCTCTTCAAGCCAGGTGAGTGAGCTTCTTCCACTTCTCCTTGCTGTTGGTGGTGGAGACGGTGGTAGTGGTGGTAGTGGTGGTTAGCGGGTGAAGGAGTTGGAGCACAATTATAGAGGTTGCTGTTGTAACTGCTGCATGTTTGGTAGTAGTTTCATGAGTTATACTAATTCACTAACAAAGGACGAGTATATGTGTGCGTATGAAGGAAGGGTACAAAATTAACACAGTGTTTTGCTTTGCATGTAACTAACATTCAACTAACATTCTCTTGCACCATCTCTCCTTCCTCACCACCCTGCCTCTCTCCTCCATCCGTCTCACTCTCCACCCTGCCCCTCCCTGCTTCGCCACGCCCCCTGCCTCACAGACGCGAGCAGTCTGGTGGACGTGCACCCCGTGGAGATGCTGCAGGACCAGGCGCAGTGCATCCTCAGTGACTACATCCGCTCGCGCCACCCCCGCCAGCCCACCCGCTTCGGCCGCCTGCTGCTGCTGCTGCCGGGCCTCAAAACTGTGCGGGCGTCCACGGTGGAGGGACTCTTCTTCAAGGACACAGTTGGGGACACGCCCATACACAAGCTGGTGCTCGACATGTACACGATGGACACCAGCCTCAAGAGTGACCACGGCAGCGGCATGTAGGTTCCCGCACCGCGCCGCCTGTCGGAGCAGGACAGTAGGAGTGACGGTCTTCCCGGCGCCCGCAGCGAGGCGCCACATATGACTCATGGGTGGAGGGAGTCAGGAGGCGATCTTGACCGCGAGGCGTCAAATAGCGGAATCCAACCCTGTATATCGCATTCTCTCATTGAAGATCAAACATGTCTGCGCTCACTCTGATTTGTTCATCGTTGCTTCAGCAATATAAATTATTTAAAGTCACTGAGGACGCAGAGAAGCAAAAAATATATATAGTAATTTGTTTGTAAGTGATTCGATGCCACTGCACCGAACATCTGTTGAGCCGCCGTGTGAAAAGCGCGGGACGCGGGGAACACCGCCGCCCGCATCACATTCCGGCATGTGACGGCTCTATTAAATAAACTGTTGAGCTGGCATGCGTGACACTGGCTTTTGTATTAATCGATGAGGAAACACTAACGCCGCTGCTCACCCAACACTAGCAGGAGAGGACGTGTTCGCTCTCGTGTGTGTGCGTACGTGTGTGTGTGTGTGTGTGTGTGTGTGTGTGTGTGTGTGTACGTGTGTGTGTGTGTGTGTGTGTACGTGTGTGTGTGTGTGTGTGTGTGTGTGTGTGTGTGTGTGTGTGTACGTCTGTGCGTACGTGTACGTGTGTGCGTGTGTGTTTTGTGTGTAGGCGTCGACTAGCATGTTCTGCTTGCGTCAGCAGCTCATCACACCCACAATACTGCAATACACCCAACACTATGAAACGAAGAGCTGAGACACAGCAAGGGGACATCAGCGCGGAGGACAGCAACACGGCCTGGAGTAGCGTGGCAGTGTGTGTGTGCCACTGTTTACTTATCGCAACTGTGATAATGCAGCCAAGACAGCAGCAACAGCAACAACAGCAACTGCAACAGCAACCTGGATACACACACACACACACACACACACACACATACACACACACACCAAACCCAACTCATCCATCTCTACACATCCTGTATCCAGACACTCACTGAGGCGTCACCACAGAGGAGCTTGGTGACAGTCTCGCCTCGAGGAAGCTGTCCCTCCATGAGTCTCCCGTCATAGCTCTCCATTCATCTTTCGGCGAAGTGTCTGTTGGGATGACCAGAGAGCCTTTTTTACCCGAAAGACATGTACACTTCTTACTTGCTGTACATATTTAACAATGGCCTGTTTGATGATGATATTAAGGGAGACCTCATATTCCTTTCCTGATAGTTGTTCATCATGGGTCGCTACGCCACAAATTAAAATAATGACTGCCTCTTTTTAAAAATTGGTAAATTCTTCTCTGGGATCACATGGGAGGCTTAACAAGTGTGTTAGGGATGGCCAATGACACTCACTCCACTCAGTACATTACACTTGCTCTCAAAGTACTCTGACTCACCACAGCCTCCATGAATGTCCCCTTTGATGATGGTGGTGGTGGTGGTGGTGGTTGATGGTGATGGTGGTGGTGGTGTCCCTCTTGTGACTGGACTCGTGCTAAAATGTCCAGTCCTCAATCATGATGCCAGAGTGAAAGCCCCACAAACTCTTAATTCAGTCCCCAGTATTCCATAACACACCCATTCCTTACACTCAGGCCTCACAGCAGCTCCTTTTTTCTATCCTTCAGTCACTTCTAGTCCCTTGCCTACAGATCTTTCAGTCACACATCACTTATTTCTTTACTTTCAGCCCCACACCCTACCTCACTCCTCAGTGTTCCATTATACACCAAGTTCCCATAGCAGCTTCTTTTCCTCAGTCCTTCAGCCACTTCCAGTCCCTTGCCTCCAGATCCTTCAGTCATACCTTCCTTATTTATATATCAACTTCAGCCCCACATTCTAAATCTTCTACACCGTTTCTTCCAACACCTCCAGACCAGTTCGTTAGTTCCACAGTTGCTAAGAGTTCCGTACCTTCAAACTTGACACAATTTCTTTATTTCCAACCGAGTAGTTCCAGTCTCCTTACCCCGAGACTTCCATAACCCTCAGGCCTTTACTTTAACTCCCCATCTTGATCTCACACTTTCATTTCCCATACTTACGAGTCTACATTTCCAGGGAACATATTTCTGGCTTCCACATATCCGGTTTTCTACTCTTTAACCCCTTTAGTACTGGGACGCATTTTTTATACTCATTCTGCTCATTATTTGTCTATTTTATGCGGCTTCAGAAACTCTTGTGGGGATTAAGATAGTACAGACACTGTCCATTAATATTCTGACCTCCATAGAGCTTTCATAATGTCAATAAAATCGTCTGAACATACCCAAAACTCATAGTAAAAATGTGCTCCAGTACTGAAGACGTTAAGCTGTTATGTATCAGCCCATTCCTTGAGCTTTCAATAATTCCAGTCCTATACTTGAAGCTATACCATACATTTCCAGATGTTACGTTATCAACCTCTATATCTCGACACCCAAGAGTTTCAGATCCTTTATCCATCAGATCCAACGTTCCCAACACATGCAGACGTCACATAACCAATCTGACTTCCTTATTCTTTCTTATCCCTATCCCTGAAGAAGTCCTCAAGTTTCCTAATCCCACAGACCCATAATTCCTGCCCTCTATTTACGTGAATTCTTGTGCCAAAGTTCATGTACATATTAGTATTTAAGATAGTACAAAATGACGAAGTAGTGACAGTTATTGCTTCTTTCTTCCTAGTCTCTTTCATTTGTTATTATTCTTTTTTTCTAATATTTCATTCTTGTGTCTTCTCTTTCTCTGTCTTTCTTTGTCTCTTTCATGTACCAGCCTCTGTCCATCTCTTTCTTTTTTCTGTCTGTCTGTTAGTCTGTCTGTCGCTCTATCTTTGTATTTCCTTAATTGAAAAGACAATAAATGTTCACATATTTTTATGGTGTATTATTGACTTTTTTATCCTTTTTGATAAACTCACTGGTTGGTCATATGTGTGAGTTTATTTATCGGTGCTGTGGTCATCTTTTCTTCGACTGCATTGTTTTATTCTCTCTCTCTCTCTCTCTCTCTCTCTCTCTCTCTCTCTCTCTCTCTCTCTCTCTCTCTCTCTCTCTCTCTCTCTCTCTCTCTCTCTCTTCTTTCCATATCTTTTTCCCTCACGATTTGTCTGTTTTTTTTTATTTACTTTTGTTTCTCGTTTGTATTGCTATGGAAAATCTATATGTCAATGGTTCTCTCTCTCTCTCTCTCTCTCTCTCTCTCTCTCTCTCTCTCTCTCTCTCTCTCTCTCTCTCTCTCTCTCTCTCTCTCTCTCCTTTCTTTCTTTT